>NIZV01000432.1:0-27094 GCA_003947045.1 Fusarium ambrosium
CTCCCTCCCCCCGTCTTTTCAAGGGCCAAGGAAAAACTTGCGAGGCCAACCAGGAGCAGTGACTGATTCCTACCGCCTCATTCGGTAGCCATTGACACACGTACCTCCTTCTCCCGCGTTGCATGGAACCTGAAAGTCTCAGGTCTTGACGAAAGGGCCAGCCAGATGGAGAGATACGTACCCTGTCGCTGTCGCTGGGGCTGGGCTCTCTTGCCGAGTGCCGTTCTGGTGTGTCGCACACTGTCTGTCTGTCTGCCTCTCTGAATGAATGCGTACGCCGCCCTGTTGTTGTACGAACAAGAAAGGATACGAATCAATTCATCAATTTCAATTACAATTACAATTCAGACTCGATTAGAATAAAAACTCAGGCACATGCCGGCTTGAAACTCTGAACCTGATATTCTAGATTTTGAACCAGATTTAGAAGGGGACCCGGGGGGAAAACAAGCCACCCCTCAGCAGCAGCACAAGCACCCAAGACCAAGCCTCGTAAGAAGCCGTCTTTGCCGCTTTTTCCCTCTGACGCTTCGCTCACTCGCTCGCAAAGAGGGCAGCTACGGCTCCCTAGTTCCGAGCCTGCACTTTCCTTCTCCCCCAAAGAACCATAGAACTTCCCCCAAAGGTCAAAAAAGCCCAGCTCTCAGCCACTCAAGGCGTGTCCCCCGTCTCCACCGAAAATCTCCTCCTGGCCGCCGCCGCCACTTGGACTTGGGCTTGTTCTTCTCCAAGACCAAACAGACCAGACAGACCAGACCAGGCTCTCACTCGCACTCACTCACTCACTCTCCACCCTTCCATCGCTCGCTCGCTCGGCTCCCCCAGTCTCAGTCTAGCCAGCCAGCCAACCCGCCTACCAGTACCAGTACCAGCCCAGTGCGTGAGATACCTGCAGCCAGCGAAACTGGGCCCCTGGTCACTTCCACGCGCGCTCTCTTGCCGGGTTCCTTGCGCATCCCGTCATTTCTCCCTCAACCGGCCGACCTCCAACTCCTCCTCCAGTACCAAGACTC
The DNA here is from genome assembly GCA_003947045.1 of Fusarium ambrosium. NCBI lineage: Eukaryota > Fungi > Ascomycota > Sordariomycetes > Hypocreales > Nectriaceae > Fusarium > Fusarium ambrosium. Next base: position 1,014 of record NIZV01000432.1, read on the forward strand.
CATCTCTTTGCCGGGCTCCGATTCCTCCCAACGACTCGACTCGACTCGACTCGTCTCGTTTACTCTGCCTGCCTGCCTGCATACGCACACGCATTCCCATCACCACGCGAGCACGGCAGCCAGTATCCGCGATACATACACGACACCCGCACAGGAACTCAGCGCCACGAGTGCCGCGAGCCGACCAAGATCCGCCTGTCGGCCGCCTGTCCTTTCGTGGACACTCTAGACCCGACGAGACTCACACTACAACCTGTCAGGACGTAGCAACTCAAAGACGCCAGTTTCCCCCCATCACCAGCATTTGAATCATTTCGTTCTTTTCCCATCAACAGCATCGACATTGTCGTCGGTTCATCTCGACAAGAATCCACTTTGCCACTCTGAAGCCATCGCGACGTTGCTGTTCGCAAGCACTCGCTCCAGCAACCCGAGTCTCACCCACAGACAACCTCGTATCTGTCGCGAATTTCCATCGATTCGCTAGTCATTTGGGCATCATCAACCTCTCTAGTTTGACTTAATAGGCCGACCCTGTTCCCTCGATTGAAGCGTCCCGAATCGTCATCGTCGCCCTTGCATCGCCGGCTCCACGCGTCACACCCCTCGAGAGATACACAGTGACAGCGCGAACTGCGGTTTCGTAACCCTGGAGGACTAGACCTAGAACCTTTCATCCGGCCCTTGGCCATGGCGGACAACGAGAAGAGGGTTTCCACCGGTGGGGTGTCAGAGGTCGCCGACGACCGCAATCCCCAGCAGCAATACCAAGAACAATCCCAAGAACAGGTTATTACCGATTCATCCTCCGAGTATAATGAGGTAATGGACCCTGACCTACGGATCGCCCGACCCCTGCTGCCTCAGCGCTCCTCATACCTTGCACCGCAGACCAGTTGAATTAACCAGTGCACTTGAACAGTCCTTCTCCTACGATCAAGATGACATGCCCGACTACCACGCCGCTGAGCAGGACCTTCACGTCACCGAGGACGACCTGCTCGAGGCCCGAGAGCTCGCTTCCAAGTACACACTCGAAGATGTCCGCGACATCATGGGCCGGGTCTATCGCATCCACGAAAAGGATCCCAACTTTCCTCTGATAGTGATCCAAAAGATCAGGGCCTTCCTCGAGAATGACGAACTCTTTACGCAACCCGAAAAGCACGAGAACCTGGTACAAGAGATGAAGCTGGAGGCTGCCCTGATCACCAACAACAGCCCGTATGCTGAGGTCCGAGCCGTGGTTGAGAACAAGGATGACACTTCGATTCCCTCCTCTACGATCCGCAGTTGGGCCATCGGTCTTACATTCTCGGTACTCCTCGCATTCACCAATCAGCTCTTCGATATTCGCCAACCTGCGATTCGCATCATGGCCAACGTTGCCCAGCTTCTGTCGTATCCCATCGGCAAGGGTTGTGAGAGGTGGCTCCCTGATCTTGGATTCACGTTCCTTGGTGTCCGTCATTCTCTCAACCCAGGTCCTTTCTCCAAGAAGGAGCACATGCTCATCACCATCATGGCCAACGTCGCATACAACACCCCGTACACCAACCTCATTATCTGGGTGCAGTATCTGCCACAATACTTTAACCAGCCATATGCCTCCCACTTTGCCTACCAGATTCTGATCGCACTCAGCACCAACTTTATTGGTTACGGAATGGCTGGTGTTTGTCGTCGGTTCCTGGTGTACCCTTCTTACTGCGTGTGGCCCGCGTCGCTGGTTACGATTGCGCTGAACTCGGCCTTCCACACTGATAACAACAGCCCGGTCCAAGGTCCCTTTGCCAAGATCTGGCGAGTCTCGCGAATCAAGTTCTTTTATGTCATGTTTGGCGCCATGTTCATCTGGTTCTGGTTGCCCAACTACCTCTGGACTTCGCTCTCCAACTTTAGCTGGATGACCTGGATCGACCCCACGCACCGCGATCTCAGCACCATCACTGGTTTTAACAATGGCCTTGGCATCAACCCTTTCCCCACTTGGGACTGGAATGTCCTGTTGTGGGACTCGGCCGATCCTTTGATGGTCCCCTTCTTCAGCACATTCAACCGATTTGTCGGTGCCTTCATCTCCATGTGGGTTGTGTTGGGTCTGTGGTACAGCAACATCTACAACACCGGTTTCCTCCCCATCAACAGTAACCGTGTTTATGATCGCTTTGGTGACTTGTACAATGTCACTCGTGCCATCAATGACCGCGGTTTGTTTGATGCCGAAAAGTACGAGGACTACTCGCCCCCATTTTTGGGTGCCGGCAACGTGGTCATCTACATCTTCTTCTTTGGCATCTACACTTCGACTCTGACCTATGCCATCCTCTTCCACCGCCGCGAGATTGTGACTGGATTCAAGGGTCTCTTCAACAGCATGAGGAAGAAGAAGCCGACTGGAAACGACGAAATTCACGATCTCGATGTGCACACTCGTCTCATGAAGGCTTACCGTGAGGTGCCTGAGTGGTGGTATATGGTGTGTCTTGTCTGCGCCATGGCCTTTGGTATCTCGGGCATTGCCGGTTGGGATACTCACACATCGCCTGGTGTTATCTTTTATGGTCTTGCTCTGTGTCTCGTCTTTGTCATTCCTGTCGGCATCATCAAGGCCATGACCGGTATCGAAGTGACATTGACTGTGCTCGCCGAGTTTATTGGAGGTTCTTTTGTCGAGGGAAATGCTCTGGCCATGAACTACTTCAAGTCGTTCGGCTACGTCACCTGCGCTCACGCCGTCATGTTCTCCAACGATCTCAAGCTTGCTCACTATGTCAAGATCCCCCCACGACACACCTTCTTTGCCCAGATTGTGGCCACCTTTATTAGCACCTTTGTTTGCGTTGGCGTCCTCAACTTCCAGATGACCCAGATCCCAGATGTCTGTACCGAAGACGCCCGCTGGAAGATGTCTTGCCCTAGCGTCAACACCTTCTTCACCGCCTCTGTTCTTTGGGGTACTGTTGGCCCTAAGAAGATCTTTGGCGAGAATGGACTGTACACGGAGGTGCTTATTGGTTTCCCTCTGGGAGTCGTCGTCGTGTTGGCTGTCTGGTTGTTGAACAAGAAGTTCCCCAACTGGACTTGGACTCGACAGATTCACCCTGTGGCCATCATGTACGGAGGCATTGTGTGGGCTCCGTACAACATGTCATATGTCTGGCCTTCGGTGCCGATTGCGTACTTTTCCTGGATTTACCTCAAGTCACGATACCTCGGCTTGTGGTCCAAAGTAAGTCTCCTGTTCTAGATGCTATGAACTACACTAACAACCTTTCAGTACAACTTTGTGCTCTCTGCAGCATGGTCCTGCGGCATCGCCATTGCCGGAATCGTCATCTTCTTCGCCCTTCAGCTCGAGGGTACTGAGCTGAAGTGGTGGGGCAACACAATCAACTACGTGGGATGCGAGGATGATGCTTGCCCTCTTCAGCAGTTGAAGCCGGGCGAGTACTTTGGTCCTCGGGTGGGAGACTTTCACTAGTTTCTCACTCTAACTCTCACGGAGTCTTTGACATGATTTGATGATTTTTCAGCAATTGGTTTTTGATGTTTTTGAGCGTGCTTTTTCGGTTGTATTATGGGCATTTTTTCGGATCTCCTGGTTAAACTCGTATACCCCAGTTGCGCTGAGTGACAGATATATAGACTGTCTTATGACATTATAGAGGAGCCTTTGGGTCAGAATGAAATAATGAATTCAATTTGGAGTACAGGTGATGTTTTGTTTTGTTGTTCATGTGACTATATATATATATATATTGTGGTTTGCGATGTCTTTGTATAATAATGCATGGTTCATGGGGTATCATTACTATGTCTATCTGGTCATGATATAATTACAGAAAATAATTGAAAACATGGGCGTCATATCCAACTGTGCCTTTTCAAGGCCTGGATGATAATATAAAAAAGAGACACATTTTTTGTCTTTTGAGATTGAACCCTTTCACCTCAAGAAACGAGGAGTCATTGATCTCCGTGGAAGTTCCAAAACAGATCCCCAAATAGACTTGCGCTTATCAGCATGAAAAGGACCAACAGGACTAACTTCAACAACCTCTTCGATAGATCTCCATGAAGAATCAGCGTCTTCAACTGATCTCCAAGATGAATCCCCGATGCTGCTTCGATCAACTGGACTACCTCTACCGCCAGAGTCATAGTTAAGGATAGTACCCTCCAGTTCAGCGATGGGCTTTTCATTCTCTGAAAGAAGACTGCCTAGTCTTGGGACAGGAGGTGCAGGAAGTTCAGCAACGTGTTTCCCTCGTGAGGAACCGTCTAGTTCATGAACGCCATTAGAAGGTAGTGATGTTTGACTGGTGGATTTCTTGGACTTTATCCATTCGCTCGCCTTTTGGCTTAGATCCTTCATGCTGCTGCGACCTCTGAGAAAGCTCTTGCGCCAAGAGACGGTGCGTTCGGATTGGGAACCACCGGATCTTGACTTTGGTCGTCGGAGGGATGAAGATGCTTCTGATTTCGGGGGCCGGGGGGGATTGGGAGGGCGAGTGTTCCCGCGGTGCGTAGGAGGTGGGCGATATGCTCGAGTTGGGAAAGACTGCTTGGGTTGGAGAGGATATCTTCTACTTTGAGGGTGATGGTGTTGAGGTTGGGGATGTTGAGGGATCTTAGAGCCTGGTTGAGGTGTGTCGTGAGGGAGTGTGCGGATAGAATAGACCTGGAGATGGCGTAGAAAGGGATGGTCTCGAGTTGACGCTGCGGAATGCTAGATGATGGCTTGATAACCTCGTTCCAAGCCCCAGCAATAGCCTTGTCCAGATCCTTTCTTTGACCTGGCTGTAAAACAACATCAACCGGGACATGTAGCGTACTAGACTCCTTTGGAGGGAAAGGAATCTGTTTCACTGAGCGACTGATTTCATCAGCAGATTGAACCATTGGCTGGTGAATCGTGTCGGCGTGTGTAAGAGTCTCCCAAGCAGCAACAAGAAGACTGAGGCAAGACTGCACAAAAGAAGTAGAGAGACGCTCCTCCGAGTACTTAATCTCAAGCGTGACACGATCAGCGCCTTCAACAGTTGACCGAACAAACAAATGAGGGAAATCCTGCGCCGGAGGATCAACCGTCTTGTAAGTAAAAGTCATTCCGTCAATGTTGAGAGTGGACGATCCATCAAGAGGCGACTTGACATCGTGCTGAACAATGGTACTGAATTGAGTACAAGCCCGCCAGTTGGTACATTCATTGACAAGTTCTTGAAACCCAAACATGTCAAAGCGAGCGTTGGACTGTCGCTGTTTCTGAACGCAGGCCATGAGATCGAGAGGTGTGCTGTGAATGGCAGGAAACTGCACACGCACGGGGATGACATTCGTCAAGGGACCAACCATACTGCCAAGATCCATAGCAAACGGAGGAGGAACATTCTGTGTATGAATGGCTTCGCCAAAAAGAACGTCGTTGACACCTGAGAGTGTAGCGAGTACAATAGCCCAAGCAGCTTTGAGTGCAGTATCGGGTGTCATGCCATAGTCGACAAGACGACCTTGAGAAGTGGTATGTTGAAGAGACTTGATCTGAGCCACGGCTGTTGGAGGTGTAGGTTTAATGTCGTTGATGACATTGGTCATGGAAATGTTTTCGAGCTGACACTTCCAAAACTCCAAGCCTTGCTCACGGTTGATACGTGAAGCACGGGTGTATTCAAGGAAGCTTGATCTAGGAGTCGTGCTGGCTGCTCCTTCGTAAAGAGAAATAAGATCTTGAACGATGAGATGCGATGAAGTATTGTCTATCTGCGTCTTGCTCAAACGCAAAATGAGCGTGCCTTGCTTGTTAGACTCCAGAAAGGTAAATTGAGTAGCAGGAGTCTTTGGGTCAAAGGCAAAGGTCTGCTCTTCCTTGACGATAGTCTCAGTCATCTTGTCAAGCTTGGACTCGCAGGGATATGTCCTAAAGGGAGCAGGTGAAGCAAGATGAACTTGATAAACTCGATGTTCATGTGAGACGAAAGCCGTTCTGAGGGCGGGATGCATCGCCGTGAGATCATCACAAGCTGCTTCAAGCTTGGACAACTTGAGTGGTCCGTTGAACTTGATAACCAGGCAGACAATGTCAGCACGGGAGCTAAACATGCCCAACGCGAGGCTTCGGATCTGCTGAGAAGATGCCTCGGTTACATCGAGGATGTTCCGAGGCGAGCAGTTGAGTTGAGGCGCTATCACATCCTTGACAAGCGCATTGTCAAACTTGTCCATCGAAAAAGCCAGATGAGACGGGGCAAACATATCCAGTGTCTTCTTTGTAGGCTTGTTAGACGACTCAGCAGCTCGACACATGTCTGTAAGTGAAGCCTCATTCAAGATATCGAGAAGAGACACATGAAGCCCATACTTTCGACACGCAATGACGACTTCAGTAGCAAGAAGCTTATTCCCACCGACAGAAAAGAAACTGTCAGAACCCTTAATCTCACCAGGTGGAATGCGTAGCACACCAGCCCAGATAGACCTCATGACCTGCTCCGGACGGGTCAAAGGGAGAGGTTTCTGCGCGAGAACAAGGCGTTGGATCTCTGTTGGGTTGGGAACCGTTGACATGGCGAGGAGGTCTTGACCGGATACCTGTGACACAATCCGCTGTAGTTTGCGACGGTTGACCTTGAGAGATGTGGACACAGGGAGTTCTTTGACAGGGATGAAGATGGATGGGATGCAATGTCGAGGAATCTTGGGTGTATGAGGACCTGGATTCTCAATCGACTCATCAAACATTTTCTTTGCAAGAAAAGTCCGCTCCTTGACACGCTCGCTAACCTCGCAAAAGCTCCCCTGTCCATGAAAAAGTGTCGGGTCGAGTTCGAGAAAGGCAACGAGAAAAGGGGCCGAGTCTCTCGTCCTGATAGAGTCCACCACGACATCGATGCCTTTGCCGAGACATCGACGGATCTGTTGCTCTACCTCTGTCACGTCGATTGTCAATCCATCTACAACAGTATCGTCGCGGATACTGGAGAGGAACTGGATGTTGCCGTTGTCGAGAAATCTCACACGGTGGCCTGTCTTGAGATATCGAGCTTTCTGCTTCTCTCCTTGATAGGGAATATTTGGAGCCACCAGTGGCCTGTCGAGAGCAAACCGATGAGGCGTGACGAGGGGACTGTCAATGGCCAATTCACCAATGGCACCAACAGGCATGAGCTTCTTTGGATCTTCGGGGTTAAGAACCCAAAAGCGACCAGTTACGGGAGGAGTAATGACGTTCAACGCGTTGTCCCTTGTGATCTCAGTGATAGAGATACCGAGGGGGCAAATATCCGGTGCTCCATAAGCAAGCAAAACATTGCGACTCTCCAACCAAGGCCCATACGTGTCGGGGTCTAGTTTGCGGGTTCGGAAGCAGAGCGTCTGAAGCGACGGGACAGAAGCTGGAGCGATCCTTCGAGCGAGTATACCCGTCATGTACGACCACGTAACTCCCATGCGTGCCATGGCACCGGTGAGATCCTGAGCACGGTCTTTTGCCGAGGGGATACAGACGCATCCGCCGTGAACCATGGTGCCGAGAATCTCAACAAGCGAGATATCGACATTGAAGGCTGAAAGCTGCAGGACTCTGCTGAAGCTGTCCATCTTGAGGGCTTGACCCTGGCTCACAAAGATGGAGCACAGAGAAGAGTGTGTGAAGAAGATGCTCCTCGAGGCACGCGGGCTGATAAAGACACATGCGGCTTGCTCGGGACTGGCTTCACGCGCGAGCGATGACATGTGAGGAGGTAGATTGGCAAAGAGGGTGTCGTTGACGATGACCAGGTTCAGCACCATGGCACTGAGATCGCGCCATGCTGTCTCAGCCGCAAGAACAATGTGAGGTCTTAGGTGATCAATAGTCGATTTGACGGTGGCGGGATCGTGGCAGTCGAGAGCCACAAAACTGGCACCAGCCTGCATAACGGCGAGGAGCATGACGGGGGCCCAATGGTTCTTGTCCAGCACAACAGGCACGGCCATACCTGGACCAACACCTAGGTTCACCAGATACGTTCGTAACCTAGTGACCAGAGTAGACAGCAGAGCATACGACATGTCTCCATCCCAAGAACAGACGGCGAGAGCATCAGGACGTGTAAGACTATGTTGCAGAATAACATCGTGAACACAGGCCGAGATCTTGCGAGACCTCTGAGTCGACTCCCAATCGTTGACGACAAGCTGCGCATAATGTCGATCCGTAAAGAGATCAATCTCGTCAACAGAACTATCCGGATGCTCGATGATGCGTTTCAACGCTGCCTCGAAGCTGCTAATGATACTTTGCGTCTGGTTGTGCGAGAGATGTCGTGACGTGAAACTGACTTGGAGACGGCCGTTGGCGAAAATTGCAGTGAGAGAGAGATCGCAGTCCGTTCTCCGCCCGGACGTCACAGGAGAAAGGACAAGATCTGTTGCTCTGCGGGTTTCCAGCGGGTTGCTTTCAAAAGGGTCAGAGTCTTGAAAGAATAAGCATGTGTTGAAGAGCTTTTCCTTGAGTCGTAGAGCATGTTGGATCTTGGCCATGGTGACATTATCATGTTTGCGAGACGTGATGAATGACTCTCCCACGGAAGCAAGACAAGCCCCGATCAAAAAGTCAGGGCTAACCTCAATGCAGCATGGCAAAAGAGTAGCAAAGCTGCCCACAGCCTGACTGATATCACCGAGAAGCTGCTCATCTCGACCGTTAAACTGATATCCAAAGGTGACATGGTCAGCACCAACAAAGGCACGGAGGACCAAAGCCCAAGCAAGCTGTACGACAGCGTGGGGCTCAACGTGCTGTTGCGCGCAAAAGGCTTGGAGTTGAGGTCGTGTGACGTCGAGGGTATATGACTGAGATTGGAACGTGTCCCCCGAAGAAGGCGAGAGACGAGGGAACAAGCATGGCCTCGCGTGGGATAAACCGATCTTCCAGACTTCCATGCTATAGGCCGCATCGGTGGAGGAGACGTGGTATAGATACTTGCAGTGAAGGGCTTCGTTGTGTGTCGGTTTTTCGCCGGAGTAGACTCTGCTCAACTCGGTCACCAACAGGTCAAGACTCGCCAACTATACCGGTTAGCAAATACTTCTCGCATGAACAAGTTGGATTAACAAACATCGCAGATGGCCTGACTAGTATCCAACCTCACCAACGTCCTATCAGGGTTATGACACACTGAAAGACGATGGCGTGGTTCCGTCAAGGGCATATTTAACTCTGGCAAAGTCGCGACAGCCTCATCAGGGTCTATTGATTCGATAAAGAGCATACTCGGCGATGCCTTCTTCAAAATGACCTGATCAAACAACCCCTCCCGAGACACACCGTCGATGAAGATACTCCGTAGAGCCGGCTTGTTGGTCACGATGGCCTCCCACGCAGTACACAATCGTGCGGTATCGATCGAACGTCCCTTCCGTGCCTTCAGTTCGTAAACGGCGTGTACGTTAAATGTATCGATATTTTGCGTCTGGGCAATAAGAACCTCCTGCTGAGCTGGCGTAACGGGGTAAATAGTCTCGATATCTCTAACATTCGGTATAGGAGCGCCTGCGAGTCGATCGGAAGTAAGTCTAGCAAGAGCCTTGTAAGATGATCTCAGTAACGGAGCGTCGGCCAGAGTAAGCTCAGGTTCGTGACTCTGAAGTTTGCCAATGGCTTCCAGCACAAGTCGCTCAAAGACCTGCACCCAAGTCTCAATCTTGTCCTGGTATTTGGCCGTCTTGTTGTATGTAAGATCCACCTGTGCTCCTGAGGCGTCCATCAAGACGGATACTTCAAAGAGGGCGATTCTGCCCACTTCAGGGCCCGCTTCAGATGTGACAGAAGCCGTCTTCTGACCTGGCGCTGTTACCGGTTCCAGGAGTCCGTTCTTTCGTTGAAGCTGCTCTGCTGTATCCGCACAATTAAAGATGACTTCCACCGGGAGATTCGCGGCTGCTCCTTTCGAGGTGGAAAACTCGGCAGCAAAGTAGGGAATGCCCTCTCTGGGCACGGTTCGGCGTGTATCCTTGATAAGCTTGATGACCTGGATAAGATCGATCGTCGAGTCGAGAAGAACGCCAATGGGACAAAGCGAAGCAAACCATCCAGCAGTGTCCATAATGTCGAGGTTTCCCTCAACAGCGCCTCTGCCGTGTTCTTGTTTCCATAGCGTCGGGAGGGCTCTGTCGGGAAACATGTGAGAGAAAGAGAGTAGTAGTGCTGCGAGGAGGACATCGGCCGGTTCTGTCCTCAAAACGTCGGCGGATGCATTCTTGAGGATGTAGACTAATTCCGGTGTTAGGGAGAAGGAGGATCGTTGTGTATTGCCATAGGTATTGGCTTCTTGCGTCAGATTCCAGTATTCGAGGTCGGCGGATAATACCTCGAAGGGGAGAGTCGGTTCGAATAATCGCTGGCTCATTTCGTAATTCTGATATTCGATCCAACGAGGAAAAGATGTCGATGGTTTGGATAGAGGAGTGCCTCGTTGAAGCAACTGGTCCAGGTCGTGGATGATAAGGCGCCATGATAGGGGATCGACGATTAAGTGATGAGCCGTAAGATGTATCATCTGTTTGTTCTCGTTCTGAATGTGTTCGACAGCAAAGACGGGTCCTTTGGTAGGGTTAATAGCAGCCTGCGCCCCCTCCACCAGACTCCGTATCTCATCATCGTCAACGTCAACGTGATGAGCGAAACGGTATGAACTTGAAGCCGCAGGAACGATAACCTGAAGCCACTCCTGAAGAACCGGTCTGAAGCGAGCTCGAAGCATTTCATGCCTAGCAACCAAAGCCTCAGCAGCCTTCTCGACGTGTGACGGCTTGGCTCCACCTCTTACTCTCAGCATGACGCTCCGCGTATACCGACACTCTGGCTCAGCGATCGACTCCCCTTTCCGTTTCAAGGCTTGAAAGTAAAGTTGTTGCATTGGTGAGAGTGGGAAACAAACCGTCTCGCCCAACTCCTCAGCATCGTGAGACACCAACATCGACTTTCGCGATTCAGCCCAAGACTGCACCTTTTTCCGCCACTTGCCCGGGCTGATGTCTCTCCTCCGTCTAGGCTCAGCAACCTGTATCCTCATGACCTCATCGTATGTGGAATTGCTGATATCCTGAGCCCACTGCTGGAGTCGTCGCGCGTCTGGCTCTTGATTGTCGGTGAAGGGCATGTACGCGAGAGGAATCCAAATCTGAGGCCGTCGCGCGTCAGCAGCCCACTCCTGAACAGCCATCCGCAATGATCGCATCTCCTTCCTCTGCACTTCCATCTCTCTCCTCGGCGGCAACGTAATCTCATCAACTTCGGATCCCGTCGTAGAATTACTGGTTGTGATTCTGAGAAAGGCCACCAGCTGGCCATCAAAAGGCCCCGTCTTGGGCGTCGCGAGACACACATTCTTAACCCTAGGAAAAGACCTGAGTAGACCGTCGAGGCTGGATTTTATCGAGTCGTCGTCAGTTGACACGGAGTCGTAGCTAGACATGGAATCTGCCCACTTTCGACTCTTTGGCGAGAATACGTCATCATCAACCACAGTGCTCCGAATAGAATCTTCCGAGCTCAAAGACGAATTGGTGGTAGAATCAAGAGGTAGAGGGTCAGGAAAAGTCGTTATTCGAGTCTGCAGCTCAGCAAGCGTGGGACAATTCAAAGCATCCTCGCTCTTAACGTCGATGCCCCTCCTCCTGCATGCTAGTCGTAAAGCTTCGGCTTTCGTCTCGTCGCCGCCTAGTTCGATGAAGGAGTCGTAGAGGAGTATGTCGTCTCGAGAGATGCCGAGGGTTTGGGCGACGGCTTGGATGAGGCGTTCTGGAGGGGGTTGGCTGAGTGGCTGCTGCTGCTGCTTCTCGAGAGACATTTTGGGTAGAATGGACAATAAGATGTCGCGGGTCGGGTTCCGGGCGTTACGGCATGTCTCTCGAATCCGACGCGACAAAAAAGACAACGTCAGATTCAATTCAATAAAAAAAAAAAATATGTCGCCAAAAACAAGTCAAAAAATCAATTAGAAAAGTAAATAATGACATCAAAATCGCCGGGACCGCGTTGGGCTCACGGGCGCTGAGCAGACCAGACCCTTAAGTAGGGAACCACTCTCTCGGTTGTGCTGATGGATCATGGACGGCGCGGCGGCGCGACATGGGGCTCCTCTCTCCCCCTGCGGGTCTCCTTTGACAGCGCCTCCCCTTCTTCCCTCACCCCAGCCAAGGAAGGATTGGGGGCTAAAAAGAACCAGGGGATATTATCGCTCAGCCTTTTCTTTGGTCTGTTCGGGTTCCGGGTACTTGATCCGTCTCGATTTAGACGGATTCTTGTTCTTGTCATTAATCTCAAGTCCGAGGTGGCGCAAGTTAAGTGCGAGGTAGACGAGGCGAGACGTTTTGTTTACATCGCCGGCTAACATGCATTCTCTCTCATGTCTTTGTGAGTAATATAAGGGCACGCATGAATAGGGACTCAATGACGAATTCAGAGATTATCTGGCTGATCCCTTTCTAACCACGTTGGGCGAGATGAATCGTGAAACTTGAACCAACGACAGACACTAGCAGATGCCCGTTAAGATGCAAAAAGCGGTCGTGATTTTGCGAGCTTTCACGCCACCAAGTTGACCCCCCCGAACTATGACTATTCAGGAATACTTCTTGATGCCTCACAATAAGATCGACAGTCGTGTAGCAACAGTAAATTGTTCAACTCCAACAGGATTGTCTTCCCCATCTCTTTGTACGAGAGGGGATCCACGACTTGAAGTGTAGCATAAATCCCTGCCCATCGTATCACCCCCATGCCTCATTCTCTGAAATCCTCCACGTCAATTGTTTCCTTTTCCTCAATCTGAATCAACCTCATCTCTCCCCTCCCCTGCCGAGCTATTCCAGGAACTTTGGTGTCCCTTACTCCACACCACACGGTAAGGCAGTTCCTTTTTACGAACAGCCCTATGCACCCATCTCTTTTCGAAATTACGCGCCTGCAACACCACAAAAATTTTAACGTTCTGACGCTTTAATTCCGTTTCTGCTTACCGGATTGCATGGCATGTCAGCTTTCCCCCTGCCTTCTAATTCCCTAATCCGGATACATCTTTCATCCCCTGCATTAACAATTGAATCCTCCATCCTTTGTCTTCTTTCTCCTTCACTCCTTTGGCCGTTGAAATCACCAGATGTCAATCATCGTCAATCATCTCGTATTCATAATGAATAAACTTTAAAAATCTCAAACACATCCCACTTGCTCTCAATCAAACCGACAAGGTCTCGTCTCAAGTTTGGTTGATCTGCCCTCTTCCTACAGGGATGTCTTCTCGGCTATAAGCGAAATGGGACTGGGCCGCAAACGTGCCTGCTAGTGCTCACTCTCGAACAAAATGAAATGTCCCCCCATATTGTGCTTACTTTATAACATGATTCGCAAGCCCTGCGTCAGCTTCCAAGGTAGGGCGACTCTGCGCTGTCAAGAACAACCAGCTCAACTTATGGGGAACGGGAACGAACGGAAACGTTTCGTGGTGAGATTTTAGATCTGCCGGGCGCTTAGCTTAATGATCCATCACTTCTTCTGGGCGACTGTTTTAAATGAATTTTCTACTCTTACGCGTTTAGCCATATGCTGCGTTGTTGGGAAATCTCGCGTGCTTGGGGCTGAGTCTCCTCCAGACGTCAGATACAGCCATCTTGACTTGCGGGGGGATGAGACAGGGATGGCCTCGTTGGAATACCACGTCTATAGTGAGGTTGGTATTCCAGGCTTCATCTCTCACAGGGATACACATGCATCAACACGTTCACCTTCAGCCAACTCAACCGTCAGCTTAAACGGCAGCCTCACGTCTCTCAATGCATCAATTCTACGTACAGCGTATCCCTACCCAGAACATCCCCGTGTAATCGTACAGCATCTCCCATCATTATGACCCTCGGATTCTTGAACCAAAAACCCTACCCACAATCTCATCCCGTCCGTCCGTGTCTATGCCCTCCTTCCCGCGTAAACTGGTATCGTAGTCCTTCCATGCCTAAACAACAACTTCATCGTCATCGTCTGGGTCCTCGATGCTTGTCCTTCGCTTGGCTTCCTTGACCTCAACCGCCTTGCTCACACCCTCGCCTGTCTTGTCATCGCCATTGTCGTCATCGTCGTTGGCTGTTGACTTGCTTCCTTCCTTCTCCTTCTCTGCCTTGGAGAGTCCAAATGGCCAGAGACCGCTGAGTCCCCTCGTTGATCCCTCCTTTGCCGGGTTCACGGCCAGTGGCCTAAAGACCATCCTCTGCTCGTTATCCTCGCCACTCCGGTCATCTTCTGCCATGGCAAAGTCTCCAAACTCGTCGTCGTCATCATCGTCGCGCTCATCATCAGATTCGTTTCCATCAAGCTTGCCTCCCCGGTCTCTTACAACATCCCGCCACCATGCGCCCTTTCCTATGGCCTGCTGGTCGTCATCGTCAAAATCCTCTTCGGTATCTGCAAAGGGATCCGTGGGGTTGTCGTCGTCATCATCGTCATCGTTACTTAGGTTGCCCGATGATTGTGCTTGGCTGTTCTTCTGGTGCATCGCCAACCGCGCCGCCAGTTGCAGCCGAGCTCGAGAAGGGGGGATATTCAGAGGCGGAGGGGGTGGAGGAGGAGGAGGGATCGAAGGCGGCTCCATCGACCCGGCCGAGTTGTTCAGAGGATCCGTATAGGCTCGGAACTATGAGTCTTGGTCAGTATAATGCCCTTCAGTTATCAACGACACTAGAAAATGTGAGCCTGGCATCGGCATGGGCATCCTGTGAAACTCTGGCATCGCAGCATCATCCCCCGTTCCATTTCTCTCCTCTCCGTAGCAACATGCAAATCCTAACACTTGTCTCCGTTGCCAATCATTACTCTATACATAACCCATCTTCTGCAATCCCTTACATGACAGCTCTACCTTCTCCATCCGTCCACCTAGTCTAGCAACCCACAACGCCTGGTATCATATCTCAAAATCTTGCCGTCGTCAACAGCCTCATGAGCTCCTCAACTTCAATATCCTCGAGTGTCTCGAGGTCGTCGAGAGTCGGCTCGTCATGGCTGTGCATGCCTCGCGAAGGCACTTGTGTCCTTGTGCGTGGCCGATTGAGTGTCCCCCAACAGGATGGGCCCTCCTAGGGGTTTCCTGCTGGCTTCGAAACATGCTCAACCTGCTCAGCATGCGAATCTTCTGAGCCGCGCCGTCCATTCCCGTGTAACGGAGTCCCAGAGTTAATCCAATCCACAGGCGAAGTCATTGTAACGTCCAGTTGGTCATCGTTGTCAGGAGAATCCGCTCGCATAGGCTCAGGAGAACCCATGATCACGTCTTCAGGGGAGTCCACTATGCCAGGAAATCCAGGGATGCCCCCTTCGCCAAAGCCTTCAGCAGAAACACCACTCACCTCAGAATTGACATCTTCCTCGTCTCCATCTCCATCTTCGTCTTCCTCATCACTGCTGCTGCCAAAGCCAGACATCAACGTGCCGGCGCTGATGGTAAATGGACCGATCCCGTTCCCACTGTCCTGGCTCAGCTCAATACCGCCGTTGAGACCGGCCTCGGCCAGGGCACTGGAGCCGGAGCCCGAGTTTCCACCCAGACCGGACAGGCCCACGCCACCAAGGTTGTTGCCCATGGCCCGGTTGCCCATAGCGACTTCTGGCCGGACGCCGCCGAGGATGGCATTATCCCTCTCGCGGGTTTCGGCAAGCGCCCCCTCCACGTAGTTGATCCATTCCTGGCTCATAACTCGGTCAAGGACCGTTTCGGAGAGCAGTTCCGGAGGGTGCCGCTCAGTGAACTTAACAACCTCCTCGGCAATTAGCGTGAGGTGACCCATGTAGCCCATTCGGGTCTTGGTCTTGGCCTGAGACTCGTCACTGGCCTGCTGGCCGTTGATGATGGCACTTGTAATATCAGCCGCCTCGAACAGAGATACGGCAAGGTTGGGGTTGAACCCACGGTCCATGGGACCGTTAAAGACCTGCTGGACAATATCGTACACAACGTTGTGTAGGAAGTTGTTCCAGGGGTATGCAAAGAAGAAAGACTGCATAGGTCAGTACAAGATCAGGGATAGAACGAGTAAGGCTTACAAGAATAGTTGGTACAACACGGTACTCAACAAACTGCATCTTCAAAAAGTCTCCAACAACGGGGTCAATACCAGCATCCTGCTCAGCAGTCTGCTCCCCAGCTGTTTGGTCCCCAGTTTGCTCCTTCTTGGCCTCAGTGATGGATTCATCCGCCAGGGCGCGCTGAGACTGAGCCTCAGCCACCTGAGGGGGTCGGTCAGCGCCAGACTCAGGGGCGGGAGGAGCCGAGAAGAGGGGCGCGGGAAGATCCTCAGGGTGAGGCGAGAAGCTCCGGGATTGGGCCTCGTCCTTTGCCGACGCATCAGTCGACTCAGGCTTGGTATCGGGCTCAGAAGGAGCCGGTGTAAGCATAACCGAAGAGTCAGAGGCTTCATCCTTGGCAGCTACATCGGTATCTTGCGTCTTGGCATCCTCTGATTTGCCGCTTGCTTCCTTCGCTTCGGGCTTCTCAGTCGACTCAGCCTTGGCTGGCTCTTCAGTCGCAGGCTCGGGGGCCTTGGGCTTTGTAGGCGACAAAGGCGCAACAACCAGATCAGGCTCGTCGAAACGGGTATCCTTAGTCTTGTCTGTTTCGGCGCCCGGTCGAGTAGGGCTAAGTGGCTCGTCCACGAAATCGTCCTCATCCTTACCAGAGAACGAGGTTGTGGAAACGGGGGGAATATCCGCCTCAGCCTTAACAAACTCGTGAGAAGTATCCTCGCTCATCTCCTTACTGGGCTCAACTTCCTCAAAGCCATCATCATCTGCGTTCGTAACCTCCAGACGTCGACCTTCCTCGGGTGCAGCACGTCGCATAGTCAAGTCGTCGGTGGAAGGGTCCTCCTCCTTCAACGGGCCAAGCTTGCCCTCGCACCGTAGACGTTGTCGCTCAGTATCACGGGTAGCGATCAACTCCTCAGAGCCCGGCTCGTTGAGCAAGCCCATGTTACTGCAATGCAGCAACTCTGCCATGAGTTCGCACGTCTTGAAGCGGTCGAAGCCGAGCGGTTCCAGCTTGGCACCAAACGTAGAGTTAATCTTGTCCTTCTGTGAAGGAACGTCCATGATCAAGCTCATGAACTTGGGCACGTTCTCGGCAAACAGGCGGAGAAGTGTACCCAGATAGATTGGGTCGCGGCTGGAGGGCACAGCACTAGCCTCAGTGCCCATGTCCGGATCATAGTCAGAGTTGTTCTTTCGAATCACCTCAATTATGATGCCGACACCGACGGTAAGAGGGTTGCCGCCACCGAGCATGTAGCCGATGAGCTGCTCGATGCATGGTTTAGACACGAGCTGACGGGTAAGCTCGTTGGGTCCGATGCACTGCTGCTCGTTCTGGGAAGCATTGGCCGAGATGGTGATGATCGCCTTGATGAAATCACCAGCAGCGGTCTGGACGACCCAGTTGTTCTCGGGGCTTAGGCAGGATAGGAGGGTCGGGATGATATCCTTGGAGTACAGCCACTATGCGAGAAGAAAAGTTAGCGCAGTTCGTTTATATCAAAGTGGGTGCGCATACCTCGACAACACCCTGGCCACCTTCGTTACGGTCCAAGGCAATAATCTTGAGCAAGAGGTCCATAATCATGGGGCACTCAACATGCCTCAGCAAGTTGGGGACGGCATCTGACAGGCTCATCAAGAGCTCCATCATGTCCTCGGTCTTCTTCTCAAACAGAGACTCATTGACCTTGGTGAAGTAGCTGGCCTGGAGGGGGTCGAGCGGGGCAGGGCGGGACAAGAACTTCCAGAAATCGCGTATCAATTGGCGGTTCTCGGCCAGGGCCTCGTAGATGGACCAGGTATCGGAGCTGAGAATCTCGCATGCCACAAAGGCGTAGCGGTTGCGCTTCTTTTCTTGCTCCTCCTCATCGTCATTGCCGGGGTCGGTGGCGCGGGAGGATGCGCGCGATCGCGAGAAGGGCAGCAAGCGACCCTTGGCCTTGTCTTCCTCATCGGCAGGCTCCTCGGGAGTCTCGACCGTCTCCAGCTTGGGAGCGACGACGTACTCTAGGAGGTTCTCGAGAACATTGTCGCCGCGCAGGTACTCGATGAGCTTGGAGTTGTGCTGCTTGAGCTCCTGGATCAGGTCGCTCTCATCGAGCAACTCCTCGAGGGTAAAGTCGGGCTTGTCGAGGATAGTGTCGATGGTGGAGATGTTGGCGTAACCGCCAAACCTCCAAAACATGGTGACTCGAGTATGCCGCGGCGCCGGACTCGCAGCACCGGGGCGTTGGGCGTGAGGGTTGAAAGATGGATGTGGAGGTGAAGATCGAAATGGATCATGTAATCAGGACGAAGTCGGGCATGCGGGCTCGCGGTGCGGTGGTGTTGAGCGGGAGCGGGTCGGCGGGTGGAGGGCCAGTCAGAGTCCTAGATGGCTAGGTAGGTACTGTAGATAGCCAAACAGCGGCGGCGGGCGGAGGATTTAGGGGCGGAATCGAAGGATATGCGATGGATGGACGAGAGGCGCTGCTTCGGTGGCATTCCCGGAATGCTTAGAGGCGCAAGGAGAGGACGTCGGTATCGCTCAAGGAGAGAGAGAAGCCGTGTCGCACCAAGAATCAGATGGCAATAGGCGATCAGCCAGACGGAGGGAGGGTAGAAGAGAAGGTGGTGGTGGTGGTGGTGGTGGTGGTGCGGTCAGGCTTTCACGGGCGAAAGAGAGGAGCTGGCTGCTGACTCTGACTGACCTGAGGGGGAGGGTCAGAGAGAGGGTTAGCGAGCGGCAGCGGCAGCGCGCCAACGACCTAACATCCACTGTGTGGCAGCAGCGCAGGACTGGGACACGCACACACACCCGACGCACGCACGCACGCACACACACAAGAGGCAGAAACAAGAAAATCAACGGGCGGGTTCGATCCTAACTAACCCAGAATAGAGAAGGGTTCACACGCACGCGACGCTGCGGCTGAGGGAAATTGGCACAGGACAGGACAAGCCCAAAAGACGGGGAGTTTGCGGCGGCTGCAGCGGTTGGCTGGTGGATGGCTGCAGGAGAGCTGACGCCTCGTCTGAGCTTTGGCGGCTTGAGGTTGACCTTTGTCTGGAGAGAATATCTCTCCGTTGAAGGGACTTTTACAGCTTGCTATCTCTAAACTCCAGGTAAGGCCGCTTGCGTGGACGAAACATCCAGCGTTTCCAAAAGCGTACACCGAAAACAGTAGCCGCCTTGTGCGCATCAGTCCAAACGCATGTGCGCCAGTGGGGGTGGGAAACTCGACTCGAGTAACTTATGGAGCCCTCAAGCAAAAAAGGGGGACAGACGACGACGCGAACGGCAAAGACTGTAATTAACAAGCTGCAGGTTTGAATTGCAGACAGGCTGATTAAACCCTAGATCGATTCCTTTTGCATAACCGAAGAACGAGGGTTTGTTTACAAGCTTTTGTTGTTGTTGGGTCACACAAGTTGCCATGGAGGCCAGCTAAACACCAGAGCTGAACTCGCTTCACGTGGTTGCGTCTTATCAACTGAGACAATTCAGGTCAGATGTCAGCTTGAACAATAACGAACGTCAGCATAGTCCAGATAAGAATAGCTTTACTCAACGACATGACCAGAAAATAGTCACACTCAACCATAACCCAAGATCTAACCAGATCTACTACTGCACAACTCGGCACACCAAACATACAGATATCTACTCACAGAAACGAACACCCCGTGTGCCGTCCTGGAGTCAAACCTCCCCCGGTCCCGGCCCATCTCATCACGGACCGCCTCGTTTCTCCCCAACCCTGGACTGCCACGTTTTTTTGCCCGTGTCCGCGCCATCGCTGCAATCGACAATGCTGAGTGGGCGCACGCGACAAACCTGGTTCTCGCGTGGCGCCGCGTGTGTCTTACTTGAGAGTGATACTGTACCTCGGCACGGGTGATTTCTGCGACAGAGATGGATGTCGATGATGGAAGAATCATTCAGCGGTTCTTTTGTCGATGCCCTTATGTTCCATTCAGTTAGGTGCCTACCTTGTCAAGCCGCTTACCCTGGTCCCTTGAGTATACCCAGCTGTTCAGTAGTTTAATCTTAGAGTTTTCATGATCAAGATTCCATGCTGGTCCAGGGTAAAAGGAAGAAAAGAAGCAACCATTAATCATGGTCATCAATGTTTCACAGCATACTGCCATCCATGCCATGTAGGGTTGACCGTGCATTATATCATGCACTTCATCACGGTAGGAAACTTCAATCCAATAGGACAACAAGAAGTTCTTAAAATTCTAAAGAATACAGGTATGGAAACATTCCTCTAAGAAGTAAAAACCAAGGATCCAACAAGCCCAACTTCAACATCGTGTGCCTCTCCAACAAGTATGCCTTTCCAACTCCCCTTGCCTAGCCAGTCTTGGACAGCTTACTACTCTCCTGCACCCCATTGAAAGCCAGCAAGTTAGGACTTCCATTTCCCCTGTTGGCCACAACATTCTTCGTGCCCAGACTCTTGATCTTCTTGGTCACATCAGCAGGCGTCGGCAGCGTCTCCATGCCCATCAGATACAGCGCCAGACCCGCGACATGAGGACAAGCCATGCTCGTCCCGCTGATGGTCTCTACCGCCGTATCGCTCCCGATCCACGTGCTCACCACATCAACACCAGCCGCAAAGATATCAACCACGGCGCCGAAGTTAGACCAGCTGGCACGCACATTGTTGATGTCGATGGCGCCTACGGTGATGGCGTTGGGTGCAGAGGCTGGGGAGACGTCGCGGGCGTCTTTCTCGTCGTTGCCTGCTGCTACAACTGTGAGAATACCTGCGCGGTAGGCGTTCTCGATGGCTGCGTTGAAAGCTGGAGAGCGTCCGCCGCCGAGGGACATGGAGACGACTGAGTTTTGGGCACGGCCGGGGGTGTTGGTGATGTTAGTGACAGCCCACTCGAAGCCATCGAGGATCACATCGGTTGTCGACTGCTGATCTTAGAAGGGGGTCAAAATATGTTGAAGAGTGAGGAAACTTACACCACTGTCGTGAAAGACCTTTACGGCCATCACATTGGCATTCTTAGCGACACCAAACTCCTTGCTAGCAATGGTCCCCGCACAATGCGTTCCATGACCATTCGCATCAACAAACTCGTAGCGAGGAAGAGCGTTGTATCCAAGATGAGCCCTCCCTTCAAACTGGGTATGGTTGCAGTTGACGCCAGTATCGAGAACGTACGCCCATGTGCCATTCCCGGAAGAGTTGTCATAGCGATACTCGTGCCAGTTGGGAGTGCGATGCGAGATGGATCCAAGACCCCAGGGTGATGGGCTCTGAGTGACGACTTGCTGGTAGAGCTCAAACTTGCGGACGGGCTCGACAGCGATGACCTATCAATGTGAGATCGCTGAGCAAGTACTTTAAAGGGGAGAAGCTTACATCGTCGCTCTCCTTGATCTCCTTGATAGTCTCCTTATCAAATTCACCAGAGTACCCCTTAAAGTTGTCGCTCCAGATCTTTTCAACACCATTCTCATCACGACGGTGCAGACTGCGCTTGTGGGCGTCTTTGACCCACGAGAGGTGGTGCTCGATCTGGACTTCAACGATCTTGGGCTTCAGAGTGATGATGTACTTGCCCTCGACAACATCGGGGTCTTTGGAGCGGGGGCTTGGGGCGGCGAGGACCGCGGGGAGGAGGGTTAGGAGGAACTTGAGGGAGAGCATGTTGTTTGATGTAAGAGAATGTGGTTGTTGTGATGGTGTTGGGAGCTAATGATGACTGGAAGAGACGAGGATTGCCCCCTTCTTATAGGATCATTGTATTCATCTTGTCATCTGTCGAGGTCGAATATCTTGTCAGTCGCCACTACGAAGGGTCCTTGCTAGAGGCCTCATCCTCTTACATCGTGAACACAAAATCTCCCCATGTCTCCGTTCAACTCGCACATCCACGACGATCTCAATTACCCTCACCTACCAAAAACACCACCCGGTGACTCCGTCGTAACATATAAACCTCACAGTTCGCGAAAACTTCCATCATCTCATCAATGTTACACCCACTTCAACATCACCTCCGAGTCTCCGGGTCCGACGGCACGTTTTTCGCGTCAGACGACAATTTCCACATGTGCATTTCAAATGCTGGATCTTGAGGAACAAGTCCAAATGAGACATGTATGTCAGAATTGAGCTTGCACAGAGTTTCTTGTTCCTGCAGGTGTAGTTGAACGCCACTCTTCCGAATATCGACAACGCCCGTGTTGGACCAAAAAAGCCACTGGCGTCGATCAAATTCGCTTATGAGAGTTACCAACATGGGGAAGTTGGATGAGGCAATGAGAAAAGGAGAAGTTTCCATGGAAAGTTGAAGCTGAGTCTGACAGCTCTCGTTTACGCCACGTTGGTAAAGGGGCTTGTGGAAGCAGATGGCGAAGAACCCCTATTCCGTGCCAACTCCTCAGACCAACCTCGTGTGCTTCCCCAATGTATCAGATATCGAGAGGCAAATGCTCGGACATGTCGTTCTACGGAAATGCCGAAGCTGAGCAGAGTCGAGGCGTTGGTACTGAGACAGGAGATGAACAGTTGCGCGGATGATCAACCGGGTTCTCTGGGAGAACCCCTATTTCTTATTCTATGACTTGGGCATAGTTCTACTAACATCATTGATATCGCCGAGACAATGTTCCCACATGTCCTCCTCGGTCCTGACGCCAACGATGAGGACCGTCTATTATGCTCCTGCAACCGCCTTGGCCATCACCCGTAGTCCCTTGTCAAACTCGGACTTAACAGATCTCATCTCGGCGACCTCCTGGGGCAAAACACCCCTCCACCATCCATACCACTCGGCTACCTCGCTCAAGTCAGCCTCATCGAGGGCTAGCCACTCTGTCAACTTCTTGTGCCACATGGGGAACATGTGTTGCATGAGCACCTCGGCGATGACCCGTCTACCCAGCATGGGCGTCCACTTGAGGATTCCCGTCAGCACCGGCAGGTAAGGTTCCTGATCGGCAGGGTCCACGCGGAAATTCCGACGTAGGTACTTGCCCATGGAAGGCAGGACGTGTGACATGACAAGCGGACGCCACTGGTCTCCAAGAACACCCTCCCAGTCAGTGAGCCCTGGGAAGAGGCCTCGCTCAAACTCCCATGCATCGATGAGTTGTCTGAACTTTCTCCTGACATCGGCTACAAGGCCAGTGCCCTTGGGGTCCAGATGATATGATGGCAAATACTGAAGCCAAGGGAACAACCAAATATGCGGGAGATGGCTTTGACGCCTCTTCTTTGGGTTCCAATCTGACACTGCCGTCTCCAACTTTCGAGCGATGTTGTCGATGAACTGCGCGCGGATAAAGGGAGGTAGAAGATCATCCCAAGCCTCAAAGAGACTGAGCATGGGTGTTGGGTCAAGAACATCCCAAGAACGGACCGCAGCGAGGGCTTTGGGAAGCCAGTTCTTGTACATCATACTCTCGTATGGAGTTGTAGACTTGTGATGGCGGCGATAAACGTCGTCTTGGTTGACTGCTGATGACTGCCACTTGCCAAGGGATTGGCTGTCTGATTTTGTTGACATGAATAGGGGCAAGAGGCCTTTGAGGTCTGAAGCAAATCGGTCAGGCTCCTTGAGAGGATCCCAGTCTGCTTCCCGAAGGAATGGATGGATGGCTGCAACTGCGATGTCGGTAATCTCGGCGGCCGCAGCCTTGAGTTCGAGGGCTTTCTGCAGACAGCTGATGACCTGGTCCCAGTCGGCTGTTGCAAGCTCTCCGCTGACAAGCTGCGAGAACACCTGCAACCTCTCAAAGTCTGACCGTAAATCGTCCATCTCTTGTTCCTTCTCCTTCAGCTCCAAATCGATCCATGTCTTTCTCTCCTGCAAGCTCTTCCACTCGTCGGAAAAGGCCAAGAGATCGGCTTGAGCTCTCTTGACCAGCTTTCTTGCCTCGATAACCTCTGAAGATTCTGGTGTCGCCGTACCCGTAGTTGGTGTCATGATGCCACTCGTTGATGTCAGCATCTTGCTACCCGGCCCTGTCATGTCGAGGATCGGTGCGAATGCATCTGGGATGTGAAGACCAGGGGCGGCGGCCTTGAGCTCCTCTGCAGTCAGGTACTTTGGTTTCTGACGTCGCGGCGTGCTAGCTGCGCTGTCGAATGCAGCCCCAAGAGACTTGGCCTTTGCCCTCTTCCGCCTCTTCTTCTTTTCCTCCTCGTCGGAATCAACCACGACCTCGCCCCGTAGTTGCGCTTGTCGCTTCTCCTCCTGACGTTCCTGTTCTGACTTTTCTTTGACAGCACCCAAGCCTCTGCCTTGTGGGCGAAGGTGTGCCTCGATGATGATATTTCGTCCTTGGCCCTCTTTACCCAGACCTTGTCCTTCCTTGTAACCCATCTTTGCCATCATTCGAGCACCGAATGACTTGGCATTAACCTTTCCTTTGGCACCAAAAGCGCTCACCTGAGGCTTGTTACGTGGCGTTGGAGAGCCATCATTCTGTGGGTTTTTGAGCACCGGCTCGTTCGCAGAGGATGGAACAAAGCCCATGCCGAGAGGATTCTTTCCATCAAAACGGGTTCGAAAGGTTGGAAATGATGGTGCGTCGGCGCTCCCGCTTCGACTCGAGTTCTGGGTATCGTCGTTGCGCCCGAAAGCTCTTGCTGCGTCAAATCCAAGTCCTGCACCGCGCGCCTCTTCCTCGTCCTCATCGTCATCTTCGTCCATGGCATTGCCTCCCAGAGCTGGTCGGTTGTCTTCGGAATCTTCGTCGTTGGCATCTTCATCTTTGTCACTGCCCGCACCCGTTGAAACAAAGTTCATGCCTTTGTTCCTCAGGGTCGTCTTCTTCCATTTCCTGGCGGGGCCATCGTCCTCGCTGTCGGAGCCAAAGATACCCAGTGCTGCCTTTTCCTTGTTGTTGCCACCAACGCGCCGCCGTTTCCTAGGATTGAAGTCTCCGAAATCGTTGTCGGCGTCGAGTCCCGGCGCGAGGTACTCATCTTCGGATTCGGACGCAGAGGAGGAGTATTCTGCGGCGGCTGCTTTGGTGAGTCGCGAGGGATCAAATGACGATCGCGTAGACCCGTCCATGGTGGAAATCTTGAAACAGAACGCCCGCGATGTTGGTGATATGTGTGTCCAGCGCGAAAGCGCACAATCAATGGTGTTGAAGAAGGACCCGCGACGCGAGAGGCAGAAGCATCGGCCAAGCTTGAAGCTCAGACATGACGATGCTTGCCAGAAAATTGTTATCTTATCTATGCGCACGTGACTGCTGCCTGCTTCTGTAGCCTGACGGTATCACCCTCATCGCTAGTTTAAAGAGCACATTGTTGGCAGATGAGTAGATATTACATGTTTTTCATAAGACAATATGAGCATTTCGATCTTTGACAATTATTATATCTTTCCTCTTCTTCTTCATTCGATGTGCTTGGCATAACCGTCTTTGTCGATATCTGTCAGCAATGTGGCAATCATCAACTTAGGCTGTCTGACAGCCAAGGGTCCCTGGAATTCGGATATGGGGCCTCATCAGCCACGTCAACACCCAGATGAATATCTTTGCCACGCCATTGAAGGCAGGGCGAAATGCAAGTATGAAACTTGCGGAATCCTTGATTTGATACAAGTTGTAGACGTCATCCAAGTCGTCCCTGGAAGTGTTCCCAATACTTTGTTGGTGTATGTGTAGCGCGGAGGAATGATATGGGTAAAGTCGGTAATTGTGGCTGAGAGGTTGAAGCGCTTAAACTTCCACGCCTGCAACGATAGAATCATGTATTTGCAATCGGATAAAGATCCGAGCCTGATATTTTCCTCATATCAGCTATTACCACCCGTTCACAAAGACATTTCCTGCATCTCAAGCATAACACCCTCGACATTTGCATTGTTGACGTCGTCTGACCCTTGCAACGGTGGGTGTGGCTGCGTCTGTTTCTGGGGCAATGGGGCTAGATTGGGCGTCAATAAATGGTGTGTAACCGGCTCCACGCAGCGCAGCCCAGGCTGAGGGAGGACAACACAGCAGTGAGTGGAGGGCGATTTCGGGTCAGTGGCACCCGCATTTTTA
>NIZV01000433.1:0-27007 GCA_003947045.1 Fusarium ambrosium
GTCTTGCTCTAACGGTTTCCGTGGCTGCTGCAAGCAGGACGCCTGCGCCGGTAAGGCCCCTGTCTGCCCTCAGGCTCCCGCCGTCAAGGCCCGTCAGTCCGACCCTACTGTCTGCGCGCCCGGTACTGGTTTCTTCCAGTCCTGCTCTAACGGCTTCCGGGGTTGCTGCAAGAAGGACGCTTGCTCCGGCAAGGCTCCCATCTGCCCCCAGTAAGGTGGCACTCCACAAAATTAATTCATAGAGGCTCGACAACATCGGTTTTAGAAGGATAGACTTGGGATTTGCATGGATATTATGAGGACATTCAGTACATACTTTTGCATTCATTTGGGGGTTATTCTATTCGGGATTCATGTGGTTTTGACGAATTATAAGGCTTTGGCTAGTCTTTCAACTGTACATATGTTCAAAACTAACTAATACATTCCTTCAAATAACTCAATGGTTCCCATTCTGAAGTGCCTTTTCCTCTTTTCTGTCTTCTCTTTTCTCAGACTCTCTTGAACATGTTCTTGCTGTAGCGCTTCACATGACCCTCCTCGGAGTAATTCAATCCATCCAGTGGAGGCGGCTGGAGCACTAAGTGGTCGGGTGATGGCGGTGTGGAGACCAATTACTCCGGCCGTCAAAGAAACTCCGACCGCGGAGAATCTCACCTCCTTCACCATCACCTCCATCCACTTCCCCCATAGAATGCGACTCCGACAGGCCGGTCGACAGGCCAGACAAGGGCTGGTCAGTCAAGCATGTGAATTATGCAGGAGACGCAAGGTCAAATGCGACGCCGATAAGCCAGAATGTGGAAACTGTCGCGCATTGAAGCTGGCGTGTGAATACAGCGCTCAGAGGAAGAAGCGTGGACCAAAGCCAAGGGCTTTATCGACTGTTGAGAATAGGGACGATGGCGAAGAGACACAAACTTCGACGATTATCTTATCTCCGTCTATTGCACAAACTCCGGTGCCCATCATTGGCTCTTCACCACTATCGTCAGTAGTGACGCCGACTCCCATCATTGCATTCTCCCCTCAAACTGAGGCCGGCTCGGCATGCATTGCATTGGCCCCTCGAAACGAGAGCCCTGCCGGAAAGGTTCATCAAACTCTCACAAGCACCCTGGAAGCTCTTGCGCAATCTCCAGAGCACATCATCGAGGAGTGTATCGACATGAATATGCTACTGCGCTTCCCTACAATCCCGGTAATCCAACCAGAGACAATCAGGCAAAGTAGCCACCTACTGTTACCAGCTTCGCGACATCTCTTCGATGCAATCACAAACACGAATCAAACATCCTCATCACAGGGCAATCTCATGCGAACATTTGCCCACTTGACAACAGTTTTCGCTTGCGTCTGTTGCCGGATGCCCAAGAGCTCGAATCTAGATGGCCGCGAAGCCGTAATAACAGCCTTTCTTGAAGCAACTCGTGGAATGATGGCATGCTGCGAGGATTGGGATGTTTCCCATGCCAATTCAACATCTCTCGTGATCCGCCTGGACCAATCGGCGGCACAACATCACTTGGGCAAGACACGCGCATCATGGCTCATGATGGGCCAAGCTATTCGCCTGGCCCTAGATATGCGTCTATATGATGAAGCGTCGTATCAAGACCTCGATCCTTTGGAGTCCAAATTGCGACGGAATATATACGGCTTGCTCTGCGTGGGTGATATGTCAGCTTCGATCTTGAACAACAGGCCCTTGGCATTTCATGAGATATGTCTGGACGAGACCTACACACCAGTTGAACTTTACGGTGATTTCAGACTCTTTCCTGCTGGGGATAGTCTTTTTGAGCCACCATATGAGCAGCGGTTTCATCAAGGCTTTTATCTCTGTCACGGACTCTGGAAGTCGGCAACAGATATCCTCCTCGACATGAAACTTCTCACCCAGACACTCACCCCTTCCGGCTTCCAACTTCGCTCCCAGGACCCCAGTCAGCAGCGAATTATGCAGTCATACATGTCTTTCTGTGGGCTTCTCGATTCGCTCCCAGCTTGGCTCCGTGATCCTGAGAGACATATTGCTGGCGACGAAATAGCCACAGCTTTTCAGCAGCGGACCTTTTGGTACCAAAGGGCAGACATTGTGGTGACTTTTCATTGTCTTCGGCTTGTTATTCTACAACGTGCTGCACAGAAAGGCTTCTGTGCACTCCTTGGGTTGACTGATGACCCGGACATGCTTGCTCTTCGCAAGATTGAGATTGCTAGTGACCTCGTCTCAGTTGTGGAAGGAATTCCATTTGATGCGCTGCAAGTGAATGGAGAGCCATTGGTAGTTATCTTCACAACTCTGGTGACCACAGTATCGCTGACGTTGACAGGTCGAGAAACTCCGCCAGATCGGGGTCAGCCTATTGGAAATTGCACACCAGAACGAGAACGCGGCTATTTCTGGCCGAGCTCAGTCACTCTTGTCACCGATAATCGATACAATTGCGCGATTGGACTCTCGAGTATCAGATGAGCTGAGCGCGCATCCAGGCTTGGCATAACTAACCACTGACATCCACCATTTGTCCGCGGAGTATTCCACCCCTCACACCATCACTCCACCTCTAGTGAACCAGGAGTGATTCGACAGGAGAATAACAAGTGGACCATTGAAACCCATGTCCTGTTCATGGTTCTTAGCTGCATGCTATAAACTCGACATCTCAGTGCTCTCGTTCTTCCTTGCTTACATCTCATCCAAAATTCAGTCTTCATCACACCATCACAATGAAGCTAGTCGAGTATCGCAACCCTATCGTGCCAGGGTTCTCGCCTGACCCTTCTGTTGTCTTTGTTGACGGCGTCTTTTATCTCGCAAACTCTTCTTTCCATGTGTTTCCGGGCATTCCTATCTACGCATCACGAGACCTAAAGACATGGACACACATTGGTTAGTACTCGGAAAGGATCGAGTAATTGAGAAATTCTAATGATCTCCCAGGCAATGCTATCAACCGTCCAGAACAGCTCAGCCTTGATGAAGCCAGCACGGCCAAGATGCCCCTTGATACTGGACATTTCATGTATGCATCAGGGGGTCTCTTTGCCCCAACAATCCGCTATCACAAAGGGAAATTCTATGTCATCTGCACCAACTTTCCGGCATTTGGAACTTCTACAAAAGCACAGAATTTCATAATTTCTTGCACGGATATCTGGGCTGGCAACTGGAGTGACCCAGTCTATATCCCTTTCTATGGCATCGACCCAAGTCTTTACTTCGAGGACGACGGCCGTGTCTACTTCCAAGGATGTTATTCGATTGGTAACCGAATGAAGCAGCCCACCTGCACTATCAAACAGTTCGAGATTGACGTCGAAACTGGAAAGCAACTATCAGAGGAGAAGGAGATCTGGGGAGGCCATGCGAAATACGACACCGAAGGACCGCATATCTACAAGATTGGCAAGTGGTACTACTTGCTGGTGGCCGAGGGTGGAACATTTGAACATCACATGCTCTCTATTGGCAGGTCTGAAAGCATCTGGGGACCGTATGAAGATTACATAGCGAACCCTATCATGACCGCAGATGGCAAGGATGAGTACATACAAAATCTGGGCCATGGCGAACTATTCCAGGACGGCGAGGGTCGATGGTGGGTGAGCGGGCTCGGCGTTCGGAACGAGAATGAAGGAGAGCCTCTTGGAAAGGACAACTTTGTGGCTCCTCTCGGAAGAGAGAGCTTTCTGGCTCCTGTTGAGTGGCCTGAAGGTGGCTGGCCAAAAATCACCCAACCGACTATGAAGTTCTTGGCAAGGCCTGTCAAGGTTTCTGAGGGACTTCCCGAAATTGTTGCTCCTCGCAACGTGAGCAACCTTTACATCCGAACACCCGACCTCTCCAAGTATCGCATCCCCGAGGATGATGCCAGCCCGTGGGTTCTATACTCCAGCCGCGCCAATCTTTCGACTCCATCTGGCACCTCGACGTTCGTGGGTCGAAGACAGATGTCTTTGAACTCTGTTTCAACTGCAACTCTTGATATTTCAAAGCTGGAAAAGGGGGTTGAGGCTGGTTTGGCTTTGTACAAGGACCACCCCCGACACGTCTCTATCGTCTACAACTCGGATTCTCGAAAGATTACCTGCTGGGCTGTGAGCATGGATATCGATAACGTTCTACTTGGTGAGACTTCTGTCAATGGCGAGGCTTCCCAAGTCGAGTTCCGGATTGTTGCAGACCCCAAGAAGTGGACTTTCTTTGCCCGCGGTGATGAGAAAGACTGGACTCAGGTGGGAACTCTGGAGGCCTGGAAGTTTGTGTCTCGGGAGATGACGGGTCCCATCTTTGGTGTATTTGCTCATACTTTGAGTGAGAAGGCTGGATCGGCGGCTGTTTCTTTCAAGGAGTTTACTGTGGATGATAAACGAGACTAGAGAAAGGACCAGCAATGGTGAGGGTGCCTCGATATACTAGTAGAAATAAGGACTCAATGCTATAAACAATCCGAGGAACTAGGGGTCTCGAGATCCTTCTGTCCGATGTTGATTGATTCTATTCGTTACGTTACGTTACATTCACAGCGGTTGTGACTAGAGTCTACTTTTGGGAGCCACGGCATTGGCAGCTTACCAATAATGCTTTTTACGTATGTGCTAGTTAGAGCAAGGGCGTGGATGACAAGCCCCATACCGGGGCCCTGGTCTGAAGGGCGAAAATTACAAGTTCCGTGTCGGCTCCCTGGCCCGGAAGGCTCCATGATGGATCATGTACGGGTGACAAATCACGATAGTCTAAAGCGATTTATACTTAACTCTCTAAGAATTCCAAAGCTCCTCCTTGGGTGGAAATTCGTGAATCGTGCAGTACGGTTGTTATAGACAGTTCGCTGCTGGGTTATGAGAGGAGCGACTCGAATTATCTTATCGCTTTATCTTTTTACCTTTGTAAAATATCAGTCCACGGGAGTCTTAAAAATCATGGGAAAGGTTTGTTTCTTTGGTTTTGGGAAAGATACGCATTGTTGACTTGTCGTCAGTTCGGGCCTACGAGGGCGATTTATCACCATGATGAGAACAAGCACAAGAACAACGCGACTGTTCTAGCCAGTATCCCGTTTTCTAGCGGGGACGATGCTGTCAAGCAGATGTTCAAAGGCGCTTCAGACGATGGGCATCTCATCATAACCGATTCTACCATCTTCTATGCTAAAGGTGGTGGCCAACCGAGTGATACTGGCACGATGAGCTCTCTCGACCAGGCATCAGTCTTCACGGTGACTTC
The DNA here is from genome assembly GCA_003947045.1 of Fusarium ambrosium. Classification (NCBI taxonomy): domain Eukaryota; kingdom Fungi; phylum Ascomycota; class Sordariomycetes; order Hypocreales; family Nectriaceae; genus Fusarium; species Fusarium ambrosium. Next base: position 5,234 of record NIZV01000433.1, read on the forward strand.
TGTCCTAAAGCTTCTTTCCGGTACCATCGTCCACTTCGGGACATATTCTGGCGACCCCTTTGCGGATCAGACCTCGGTAACTCAGGAGATCGACACGGACACACGGGTCTTGCATTCACGGATCCATGACGGTGGCCACATCCTCGCTTCCGCAGTGCGAAGGCTAGGAATTCCGGGTTTGCAAGAGATCAAAGCCCAGCATTACCCGGGGGTTGCATTTGTTGAGTTTCAAGGGACAATTCCCGGTGACAAGAAGGAAGAGATTGAGCGAATTGCGAATGAGATAGTAGACGGCGATCGCTCAATTGTCGTCCATTGGTGGTCTAGGGATGAGCTGAAGGAAAAGTCTTGGACGATGCCAGAGGAGGAGAATGGGAAGGATGAACTTGTGAGGGCTGTTGAGATTGAGGGCGAGGGTGCTTACATGTGCGGTGGAACGCATGTTAAGAGTACGGCTGCAGTTGGGAAGATTCGAGTCCGGAAGCTAAAGATGTCACAAGGAGTAACGAGAGTCTCTTACGAGATGGTGCCATAGGTTAGTTAAGCTTCAAAGAGTCGTTCTTTGGTGAGATGATGTTCATGTGGGTTCCGGCTAGAAAATGTTTTCCTGAGTAATAGAAGTCTAAATCTAGAAAATGGTATTAATATTCTACTCTAGGACATCTTTGATGCTCATGACACTCAGTATTTGTGCTCAACGACAAGACAAGTATACGAATCATGAATCCAACAGCAACTCTCCGAGTCGAACGAAAAAGAGCACTCAGACGTAGCTGGGCGGTTGCGATGTGACATCCAGCCGCTGAGGGACGGAAGTTCCTCAATTCTCTGGGTACCAAGGCAAAGAAAGTGGTGCTGTTCTTCCACGGCGGAGGCTATATAGCCCCTTTGCTGAATGGATACATGGAGTTGATTTGGAGAGCGTACGTCACAGCCGGCATCGAGACAGACACTGAGGTTGCAGTGGCTATCCTCCAGTACTCGCTCTGCCCTGGTGCACAGTATCCCACTCAACTATGCCAGGCGAGCAGTGCACTTGAGCATTTGCTCTCTTCTGGAATTTCTCCAGGGGATATCATTCTCGGCGGAGATTCTGCTGGAGGCAATTTGACAGGACAGCTGCTCTGCCATATGCTGTCGCCTCACCCTGATGCTGTCCCTATCAACTTGGCTGAGCCTCTCGCTGGAGTATTTCTCGTCTCACCGTGGCTCAGCAAACACACAACCGATAGATCCTTTGCGGAAAATGGGTCGATTGACATGCTTTCGGCTTCCTTTGTGCGTCTTGTCACGACTGAGGTTTTGGGACCTGGTTGGGAACATGACGAGGGTGACCGCTTCAGCCATGCCTTCCCTCTGGACATGGAAATGGAACACCCTTGGATGGATAAGCTGAGCACACTGGCAAAAAGGATGTACCTCTCGGTGGGATACCAAGAGGTGTTTCGAGACCAGTGTGTAGAGTTTGTGGACAAGGTGCAGAAAGCCAACCCTAGTATAGAGCTTCAGTTCGATCTTCAGGAGAAGATGGCGCATGATTTTATACTCTTGGAAGGCGAGGATAAGCGCGATGGGGAGTGTATTGAAGCCATGAAGAAGTGGGTGAAGTCCGTGTTGGTAGGAGATCCTTGAGGATATTTGACGGAAATTATGATTAAATAAGATTTACATTCCTGTAAAATTATGTTGAGGAGTATCAATTGACGTCCCGTTGCCACAAAATGAACTTGGCTTGTTTTGTTTCGAAGACTCACGACTGAACAGAGTGAAAGATGAGAGTTAGAAGAACGGGTGGTTTTGTATAAATGAGTACACTGAGTACTGACTAAAAGCCCCTCCTTACGCTTCCTGAGTCAAGTACTCTCCGCTTTCTATCCTCTGACAGAGCTTTTTCAGAACCATACCACCATATTTGAAATCACCCAAATCCAAATAAACAGTAGCAGAAAACCTTGCCCACAGCGCACCCGAGAAGTACAAGATGTTGATAAAAGTGTGATAATCCTCCGTAAACTTCCGAAACATGAAGTTGATGATAGCATCAACGTCCTTTATCGGTATACCTTCACCTGAAGCAGCATCGCTTTGAACCATCAGGGGTAAACGAACATTGGCAAATCCAACATGTCTCCCAGTAGGAACCGGCAGAGTTTTTGTGTCCAGCATCTCAGCAACAACGCGTCCACCAGCAAGGGCTAGATCGACTACCCATGCGGATGCAATCGCTCAGGGTTTCGACCAGGTCCTATGGCTATTCGGCAACCAGCAGTATGCCACAGAGGCCGGTGCGAGCAATTTCTTTGTCGTTTGGAGAACAAAGGAGGGCGGTCTTGAGCTGGTGACGGCAGGCTTGGAAAACAAGACCATCTTGGAGGGCATCACCAGGAGGAGCGTCATTGAGTTAGTTAATGCCCGAAAAGACGACGCTCAGAGCTGGACAGTTGATGGTACGAATTTGGAACCCCTTACAGTCGTCGAGAGAGACTTTTCGATCGATGAGATCCGTGAAACCGTTGCCGAAGGCCGATTAGTTGAAGCTTTTGCTTCAGGCACCGCAGTAAGTAGACTGTCTCCTTGTTACAACCAAGACTCTAACCGCGTGATTAGTACTTTATCGCTCCAGTCAGGCATATTCGCCATCGGGAGGCGGATGTTGCCATTCCTCGTGAGAAGGGTGACTCTGGACATTACGCTGCACTTATTAAGGGTTGGCTGAGTGACATAGTCTATGGCCGCTCGAGCTTTTCCGGCTGGACGAAGGTTGTGAAGGAGACTTCATAGATGAAAGATAGATAGTGTCTTGCCCTAGCAAGAGAAATGTTGGGGAGTATCATGAGAGGGTGAGGGTATGTTCTGAGTTGTACGTCGGGCATCTGGAGAGAGCTATTGAGTTGGTAGGATAATCTCCTATTCCATACGCATTGATTGAGTAGTTTCAGAATTGTGGATATGTCTGCAAAGATGACACACCTTCCAGCCCATAAGTTTTGCGTGATTGTGTCTCACCTGTGATCTGAGACATGTAGTCTCAGTTGAAGCAATTCCGCCAATATGCTCAAGTGGCAACCAGGAGGTATCTCGAGCTTTGGCAACCCGGCGAGCTGGAACAACCCAACTCGCCTACCACCTACCTTCAACTCCACAACCGCTTCTAAACTCGCGATCCCGTCCCCCCCCTCGAGTTGGGGCACGATAGAGACGGCGGTTCTCCATCCAATGGGGCGGTGGCGTAGTCGGGAGCGCGTCAGACTGAAGTCAAAACTTCAATCATTAATATCTGAAGGTCACCGGTTCGATCCCGGTTCACCCCATAGACTCTTCTTTTTGACCTTCTTGGGTCTTCTAGTTACCTTTTTAGTTTCAGTGAGTTGTGCTGTGTGGTGTGGAGTTGTCACGGCTGAAGGAGCTGGCTTAAAAGTTAAGTGTGCTTTCTTGATTCACTCAGGATCTTACCCTGCACGTGCCAACTGTTCACAACTGCCTTTCACATTCTCTATACTGTCGATTCCTGCTCTAATATTTTTACCCTTCTCTAACTGATACGGATATTCCTTCTGCAGGGCTCAATTTATTAAGACTGTAGTTCTAACATCGCTGGTTCGACATTTAGCAAAAGGCCCCTTTCTCTTAAGAAATGGGAAACACTCGACACATCAGGAGCGTACCAATCCCCCAGCACAATACTAGTTGTGAATCCAGCGATATTTAAAATAGTAGACGCCCATAATCTATATCATTATAGCTTTCCTACTTTTCTCCGGGCGAGTTTCCACCGAACTGAGCCGTGTTCTAGGATTGATTTCAGAGGGTGAGTCAATATCACACTAACTACTCCTTTGGAGGGTGTTACAAGAAGGCACTTCTCAGGTTATCACCGAATAAAAACGTAATAGCGAACTAGAAATATTTTATTTTTAGCTACATAAAATTTATCTTTTACTCGTTGGAAGGATATGTGACCTTCTCAAGCGGCACAAACTCCTCCTTGATAGTCCTTGCGCTAACAAAGCGCTGCAAGTGAGCCATCGTACCAGTCTTGTCGTTGGTGCCCGAGTCACGAGAACCACCGAAGGGTTGTTGCGCCACGACGGCACCTGTGCACTTGGTGTTGAGGTAGAGCATACCAGCGGCATGCTTCAGAGTGTCCTGTGCCTTGCGAAGGACATAGGGATCTAGGGCAAAAATGCTGCCGGTGAGGGCATATCGAGATGTAGTGTCAAGAGTCTTGAGGGTCTCCTCCCAAGCGTTATCAGGAAAGACGTAGATTCCGAGGATAGGACCAAAGAGTTCTTGGCTCATGATGTTGTGTCGAGGGTTGGTGGTTTGGTAGATGGTGGGGTGGACGTAGTAGCCCTTGTCCTTAGAGGCCTTGCCACCCACGATGAGCTCCAGCTCTGGGTCATTCTTGGCGTCCTCAATGACCTTGTTGAGCTTGTCAAAGGAAGCCTCGTGGATGACGGGGTTGATGAAATTTTCGAATTGCTCGACGTCTCCGATCTTAAGGGCGGAAACTTGCTCCTGAAGGTGCTTCTTGAATTCGGGCCAGACTGACTCGGCGACGTAGACTCGCGAGTTGGCCGAGCATTTTTGACCTTGGTACTCGAAAGCAGCTCGAACAGTGTTAAGAGCAGCGCTCTTGACATCGGCAGATGGGTGGACGAGACCCCAGTTCTTTCCACCAGTCTCTCCGACAACGCGAGGATAAGAGTTGTAGATCTCGTCACCAATTCCGTTTCCAATCTTCTTCTGCAGACCCTTGAAAACCTTTGTCGAACCGATGAAGGTAAGAGCACCAAACTCGGGTCGCTTCAACACGGCATCAGTGACTTCTTCGGGGTTGCCTGGAAGGAATTGGATAACGTCCTTAGGAAGACCAGCTTCCAGAAGGATCTGATGCAGAAGCCAGCTAGCGTGGAGAGCCGAATCAGAGGGCTTCCACACAACCACGTTACCCAATAGAGCAGCCGGTCCGACCAGAGTGGCGCCAAGAGCGGTAAAGTTAAAGGGAGAAATGGCGTAAACGAAGCCCTCCAGGGGTCGGTACTCCATCTTGTTCCACACACCGGGAGTCTGAACAGTAGGTTGCTGAGCATACAGCTTCCACGCCTCGCTGATGTAGTGGCGGAAGAAGTCTGCTGTCTCGGCTGGGGCATCAATTTCAGCCTGCCAGATGTTCTTGCCCATGCCAAGCATAGTAGCGGCGACGATGTCAGAGCGATACTTGCCAGTCACGAGCTCAGAAGCACGAAGGAAAATAGCAGCTCGGTCCTCAAATGGAAGAGCCTCCCAGGCAGGCTTTGCCTTCAATGCAGCATCGATAGCGGCGTTGACTTGGTCAGGGGTGGCGGCTGCATACTCTGCAACGACCTCCTGGTGGTTGCAGGGGTTCTTTTGCTTGAGAGTCGTGTTGCTTGCAACCTGAAATGATTTAGAAATTTGGTTATATGAGAGTTGGAAGTGAAACTTACAGTTGCGCCGCTGATTTGGATGGGAATGTTGACGGGGAACTTGCTCTTTAGCTTCTTGATGCTCTCAGTGAGTTCCGCTCTCTCGGGGGAGCCCTTGGCGTAATCGAACTGAGATTGATATTAGTTAATGAACAGGTAAAATCAAAAGATAGTCTCGTACCATCTTCTCATTCTCAAACTTAGGAGGGCTCCAGAGGCTCAGTGACCTCTTGATCGAGAGTGTGGTAGCAGTGCATCGACGAGCAGCACGCAGGCCAGCCAGGGGCTGTCGTTGAACCAACAAAGATCTCTGCATATTGGATGATTTCTCGAAATGCCAGACAAAGATAGAAAAAAATGCTGGTTTAGAGACCTATGGTGCTTCTTCCAACAGATCTGGCAAGATTACTCGTCACTTCTTATCATAGAGTTTAGCGAGAGTGTCGGAAGACCATCCCGACGATATACACCACCCCGACGGTCCTCGCCGACAACTCGACCGAGGAAAGTAACGACGCCGACGCTAGCCTATTAGATGAAGAAGCCTACTCGTTTCTTTTTCCTAAACCGATTGGCCTACAGAGGGTTTCGTCGCTTATCTCCTTTGATAGATGACGGTGGATGCATGATCACGTATACCCCGTGACCACCCTCTTTGCTGTTGTCCCACCCCGCATCCAGCCACATTGGGGGACTAATGTGGTTCTAGGCCAAGTTCGCCCCGAGATAGGAACGTCGGGAAATCATCCCGGCTTCGTCTATTCGCGGGATGTGTTTGATGGAGGGAGGAGAGAGTTTCGTGAGGAGGTTGGACGGAGAGGGCCGCATTGGTGCGGGTGGAATGGCAATAGTGTCATGGATATATTGGTGTGAATAAAGTCTTAAAGCAGCAAGTTTGTCACTTCGAGTCAAGCTCATTGAATCTATCTCGATAAGCCCATCATGTTTTCTAGAAGTGCCGTGTACAGCCGCAGGCAATTGCTGCCACTATCATCTCGCTTCCTTTATCAGCCAAGACGCCTCCTCACTGATGCGGCCATCAAGCCATCCATCAAGTCAGCCCCGGCTCCCGCGGAGGAGCCTTCAGCTCTCTCTAAACTCCCTACAGGAGTGCTACTTCGCTCTGTTGCCTTGACTACTGTCATGGCGACAAGTTGGTTGCTAAAGCCATCCCTCGCCTTTCTCGCCTTGATCACTCAGACAAACTCCACCATCCTTAACCCCGATAAGAACCCTGTTCTCAACAGAGTGCTTCAATGGACTATCTACGACCATTTCTGTGCCGGCAACAGCATTCCTGAAGTTTCCAGTACCGTCAAATACATCAAGAATCTGGGCTATCATGGCATCATCCTCGGATACTCCAAGGAGACTGTCTTGGATACCAACGCCGAGGCTTCCCAGACTGGAGTGAACGAGTACCCCGCCGAGTATTACAGGGTCATTGATGAGTGGAAGAAGGGAAATATCGAGACGCTTAACATGATCGAAGCAGGCGATCTCCTCGCCATCAAGTAAGTACACTCATATCTCAAACACGAACCTCGGCTGACTTTGCCAAAGGGTAACTGGTGCTGGCCCCATTGCAGTTGATGCCATGCAGGCTGGTAAGCCCATGCCGAAGTACCTGCATGATGCACTCAACGAGATCTGCAACGAGACGAGAAAAAGAGGATGCCAGCTCTGGATCGATGCGGAACAGCAAGTTCTGCAAAACACACTCGACGACTGGACCATTGTTTTGATGCGAGAGCACAACCGAGACGGCAACGCATTGGTTTACAACACCATCCAAGCTTACCTCAAGGGCGCAAGGGCAAACGCCGAGAAGCACATCACTCTTGCTGCTCAAGAGGGCTGGACAGTTGGTGTCAAGCTGGTCCGTGGCGCTTACATCGAGAATGAGGTCCGATCCTTGATCCATGACACAAAGGGCGACACAGATCGTTCATACGATGACATTGCCGACATGTTCATCTCCCGAAGAGTCCCCAAGAGTGCTGCCAACCTCAAATTCCCCGACGCTGCTTTGGTGCTAGCAACCCACAATGCCGAAAGCGCCCAAAAAGCCCTCCAAACACATCGTCAACGCGTCGCATCCGGCCAACCCACCGTTCCAATGAAGTGCGCCCAGATCATGGGCATGGCAGATGAGCTCAGCTGCAAACTTCTCCAAGACTACGAGCAGGCGGCCAGCCAGGGCAAGGTGACGGCCGAGACGCCGCGGATCTTCAAGTGCCTACCCTGGGGGTCTGTGCAGGAATGCATCGGATACCTGTACCGACGGGCTGTTGAGAATCGGGGCGCTGTGGAGAGGACGCAGCATATGGCTGAGGCTATGAGGAAGGAGCTTCGTCGTAGGGTGTTTGGTTAAATATGGTACAAGAAAGAATAAATTTGCTCTGAATAATTTGAATCTTATGTGGTAGTGACTTGGTGATGGTTGTCTTCTCATCTCAGGGGCGCGTGAGATGGAAATCGCCCATTCTAAGACCACTGACGAACAATTTCTCGATCCATTAGCTTCCAATTCCATAAAGATCAGCTGTTACTGACTATAAATTACCCTTCGACGCCGTTTTGAGAAAAAGCTGCTTGCACAATTCGAGATGAGATGACCGTCATGGAGGTTCGCAAGCTTTGAGAAATGCTTTATAACTGGGGAATCTTGACTGAAACATGTAGGGGTTCTAATGGTTTATCAAAGTAATATTTTACAGTTTATTCTCCTCTCTCATCTTGACCATTTTCCTTTGCTTCTTCCAGTCTGGTCAACAGCTCACTCTTTGGCTGCGCATCCACCCATCTTGATCGAGGCAGCTCAAACGTCGATGAGATGCGTCCATAAGACATGCCACCAAGCTGAGCAATTGGACGTAGCTTGTCCAGTTCGATGTGACTAAAGTCTTCATTGGCCGCGTCTTCCTGCACCCAGAAGCGGGTGGCTTTGATTAGACAGATGGCCGCACTGCTCATACCTGGCTTGTGGCCGTCAAATTCCTTAATATCAACGAGTTTGCCCTCAATGGATAACACAGACTCCTTCACACGTGATGGCTTGACTGTGGTTGTTTCGGCTTCTGTCAAGCCAGTGACGTCCCATTCGGAGAGGCCATATGGAGCATCAATGGACGAAGCGCTAACCGCCTCAATCATGTTCTCGGAGACGGTATTAATGACACACTCTCCTGTCTCTTTTAGGTTCCGGTAAGTATCCTTGACCGGACCGAAGCGAGAGGAGAAGCTAACGATGAACATGGGAGGATCATGGTCGACCAGCTGAAAGTAGCTGAAAGGGGCAAGGTTCTTGGTCTTGCCGTCTGCCGAGAGGGTACTGATGAAGCCAATGGGGCGAGGGGCAATACCCGAAATTAGGAGACGGTAGTTTTGGGAGACAGATCGATCCGGGGAGTAGGGGTCGATCTCTTGGTGGATCTTTTCTTCGGGAGAAGGGGGAGGACCAGTGCGGACACCCTCCCCAAACGACCATGAGGGATCGGGAGACTTTGTGATCTCGATGGGGTCGCCCGAGTGGTCAAAATCAGGGCGATTGGCTGTCGTCTCTTCAAAGTTGGTGACTTGCTGCACGGCCGAGAAGGCGGGCTTGGCTGCAGCGGCAGCGGCAGAAGAGTTCATCCTGACTGCCGGAGGCGACACCCTGAACGGCCGCACGTGCAGTGAACTGGATGGGGGTCAGCAACACTGGTGCAAACCACATGATCAAACTTGTGTCTCACCGTGCAAGGATGAAGCGGGATGTGTAAGCCCTGGACAACATGGTCAGATGACTGACTGGATCGGGGCTGTCGATGGCAATTTGTGCAGCTTCTACTGCAAGCCCCCAGAACAAGTTGGAGTTGTGAGACCAGGTTTCAACCAATAATCGGACGACCCCTGAACTGGTAACTCTTCGCGGACTGTGATAGCTGGTTTGTGAGTGAGGCGAAAGATTTCTTGGGCGAGATCGGCACTGATATACCGACATGACTCGAAACGGCTATATGGCGGGTACCAAAAGCCCAAAGAAGGCTATCGACGGCGTTAAATGTCGGAAGGGTGCGCCGACATTGACAAATCCGTCCCCGATAACGCGCCCTGCCAAGACCGTTGATAAGCCTGGTCTAACCTTGCCAGATAAGGAAAGTCGGGGTCGAGGCAGGTGCAGAGGGGACATAAGGTCGGAAGACTCCCCCGACTTTACCATCCACAGAGTCCACACCAAGCAGCCCCCCCGTCGAATCATCACGCCCCCTCCGTTGCAATGCCAAACAATCCTCAGCATCAGTTCAGAATAGTCAAGAAGTGTCCGAAAGCGTATGTTTCTCTTCTTTTCTCCACATGAACCGTTTTTTCCGTCGCCAACCGAAGCTGACACAAAAAAAAACGTCCCCGCAGATGCAAGCGATGTCGCTCCATGAAAGTCAAATGTTCAGGCGCTCAACCTTGCGCAAGGTGTGGCCGAAAGAACGAAACATGCATATACGAAGCCGAAGAGAAGAAGGTTTCCGTTCCTGAGAGGTGAGCATTACTTACATCACACGCCTGATCTTATTATCTCATTCCGTCGTAGTTATCTCCGTGCCTTGGAGAGTCGCCAAGAAGCCCTTCCGACCCCCGGCTCCCTCCGTGACAACGCCGGTCACATCCGGCCCCGCCCTAGACACTCGTCCGTCTCCGATTATGGGTCCTTGACCGTGGTTCCACCTGACGGATCCGTCGTCTCCGGTCAGGTGGAACCAGAGGAGGGTCTGACTCTTGGAACTCCTGAAGCCGAGCATGACGAAGACGAACAAGAGCCGGGCTCTCTATCGGGTAATGAAGTGCTCGAGCCGGCCTTCCGACAGAACCCCCTCGTCGATAACGATTATGTGTTTGGACGAGCACTTGGGCGATACTGTAATGCCGATCCCCTCTCTTCAAGTAGGCTGCATGCTGACGACAGATCCCAGGGTACATGGGCCCTGCCTCATCCTGGGCATTTTGTCGACGAGTCTTGGCCCTTCTTGGCAAGAATCTTCCAGAAGCCAACAATGAGTCTTTTCCTTGGCATCTTGACGGAGTGGCATTCCGTCTACAGTGGAAGCCTCTGATGCCCGATGAACCGCCAGACGTGTCCAACCTCCCTCCGGCCGATTACGCTCTCTTCCTGATACAGACTGCGAGGTTTTACCTTGGCCCGCTGGCATCTCTCATCGATGAGACTGAGTTTATCCGCCACTTTAGGGAGCTTTACGAGGATGCCTCGGCCAAGGCGTCATCATGTAAATTGTGGTATGCTCAATACTTGCTGATGCTGGCATTTGGCAAAGCCTTCCTAAGTGGTAGGAATGCCGATGGAAGTCCACCTGGATATCAATATGCTGCGAGAGCTATGCAATTGATGCCTGAGCTGGCGGGTATTGCTCTGGATCCAGTGCTGTCCGCCCAGGCTCTCACCTTGGCGGCCATCTACTTTCAATCCATTGATATGCGAGTAGCTGCCTTTCAACATGTACGGACCGCTCTGCCTTCGGGACTTGGGGACCACCGCTAACAAACTGGTAGATAGGGCATGCCCTCCGCATCTGCGTGTTATCTGGTTTTCACAGACACATGCCGGAAGAAGCCGTCGGTGCTCAACACTCCAAGCGCTGTCATAAAATCTTCTGGGTCGTCTACATGTTGGACCAAGAGTTTGCTGCCCTCATCGGTGCTACAAGTTCTATTCGTGACGAGGATATCACCAACAAACTGCCTTCTCAAGCGGATAACTCTCTCAATGCCCTTAGTCTCACACTCCATGTCCAACTTGCTCGTTTAATCGCGCGCATCCTAGGAAGTATGTCACCACGTCCCCAAATCCGTTCCAGATACTGACTCGTCCAAGCGGTTTATGGCGTAGGTAAAGACTACGATGGCACCCTCATTAGCGATACGCAGTCAATCCTCAGGAATTTGGCCGAGCTGAATCGAGACTTGAACACCATTATCAACAATCATTTCCGAGATTCGATCAGTAAAGCTTCCAGAACCGCGACGAGGCTTCTGCTACAATATCACCACGTAAGTCACCTGGGTGCTTCCTTGGCCGACCTGTTGCTGATATATCATTCAGTGTGTGGTTCTTACGACCAGACCGCAGATAATGTGCGCGTTGCACATGCACATGGAGCAGTCGAAGACGCAGGTTACTCGCGAATTGACTTTGTCTCGCCCTGTCTCGTCACTAATACAATCCTGCGTCGACTCTGCAATAGCTATTCTAAAGACACTGCGTGCCTTGGCCGATGAGGACCTCATTGGTAAGATTATCAGACTCTGTTCAGCGACTGTTTCTAACATCATATTTCAGAGGCATTCCTACCCTTCCAAATCGAATACGCCTCATCCTCAGCCTTTCTTCTCCATCTCACCCCTATTATATGCCCATCACTCCTCCCAGACTATTCGTGGCGAGACGACGTCCGTTACGTTCTCGACACCCTAATTGCAAAAGGAAGCCTGGCTGCACCGCTTAGAAAGGTCGAGCTGGAGCAGCTGGAACAAAAGCTGTCTGCGCTTACGCCACCAAGTGACGTCGCCAGTCCTCAGCTCCCTACAGAGGTGCATGAAAACCAATTAGAACACGCCGGTGCTGAACATGTTCAGCCTCACGCGCCTGACGAAATGGGATGGGATCTTTTCGCCGCCAATGCCATGGCTGGATTGACTCCTGGGGAGTTACTTGATCTTGCGGAGCAACTGGATGTGGATAGCTTTCTATACCAGCCTGAGTTGTAATTGACTTTGGCACATACTTATAAACCAGGGTTTAATTCATCATCCAAATTATGAGGCTGAAGAAAGGCTGGTCTCTAGTACGAGGCCCTGTTGTTCGTGGTCGGTATTTTGAGGTTCGTGTGATCGGGCGGGATTGCGAAGGACATTTAAGGTAAATTCGTTTATTCTTCCATAGCATTGAAAGCTTTCCTGTCTTTGTCGATGAGAATTAAATTGACACGAGCATACAAAACAATAGCAACAACCCTGAGCTCTCTTCATCAACAGTCATCCTTGATCTAGTGTACCGCCATCCATCCATCCCTCTAGCATGCCTAGTTCACAATCCCAAATTCACCAAACCTATGACAAGGACAGCTTTGTTTTCAGCATATCTCCAACCAGTGTTCATGCTTCATCCACTCTAGTAGTCCCCCTCAAGTGTATCACCCCAGTTCATGCGAATGTTGTGCCGGAGCATGTCGGTCAGTTCGGTTCGGCCAACCCTACAGGGACTGACACGTGCCGGCCGATGGTCGCTTCTGTCAATCTCGACCATGATGTAACGCATCATGTCAAAGCTCAGAGCCGCCAGGGACTTCATGTCCCTAATCGGGTACGTGTCGAAGGCGCGGTGTGGTTCCATCCGGAGCTGCTGGCTTCGCAGCTTCCTTTGCACTCCGTGGAGAAGGCCGTAAGGATGCTCTGGGGTCACGATGCCGTGGATTCTGCCAGTGTTGTCGAAGCGGTACTCCATGTAGTGGATGAGCTCGGCCAGTTCGTTCACGAGAGTGCTGTCATCCAGTGCCGCATCGATGATCCCCAAGAGGCACTTGGCACTGTCTACCTTGTACATTTCGATCCTCATCTTGTTGGAAAGATCAAAGGCATCTCTGTAGGAAGCATTGAGAGATTTCATCGCGTCGGAGGTAGTCGCAGCGTCCTCGGCGATTGCTTTGTAACGGCGCGAAAGGGCATGTCCCTTGGCCTGAATCCCGGACACCTTCTGAGCCAGTGCGCTGAGCGTTTCGAGGCGTGACTTGTGGTCGTCTAGTTTGGTCTCTGCTTTCATCACTCGCATCCTGCTTTTATCGAGGTTGGCTTCGGCTTGTTTGAGACTTCTCCCACGGGCTTCCAAAGCTATCTGGAGCTTCTGTTGGAAATCCCAGGTAGTTGGGAAAGACGATGCCCACTTTCATCCAAAGAGTCAGTAGGGAAAGGAGCAAAATTGTCTTACTAGAAGACTCACCTCGCGGACCTCATAGTACTTGCGCTGCACCTCCATGTGGTCCCTGTTCGTCTCGTCTGCGGCACTCTTGGCGACTTCCATGTCCTCGTGATACCGCTGCAGGGATGCAGTTTCGGATGCGACGTCGTTCTGAGCTGCGCGGAGACTCAAGTGTAGCTCTGCTTCGACAAGTTTCGCTTCATTTGACCACTTTCTCAAATCGTCCCCATGAGAGAGTAACTGCAGTGCAGGAGATGCGTCAGCTGGCTGATAACCCTGTGCTATGCAGAGGCAAGGGGATTCTTGATCGGGCAACATGTTTCGGTGGACTGGAAACTTACCGAATCTCGATGATCTCTGGCACAGCGACAGCAACTTTCAACGCGAAAGTCGACCTCGGACCAGGCTGACTTCATCTCTTGGAGGGCCGAGTCGGTGCTTGATGAAGGTTGAGAGTTGCCTAGATGTTGAATGAGGACCTTCAGGGCTGACATGGCATCTCCAGTAGCGCGAGCAAGGCTTCTTTGACAGGAGACCTGATCATTTTGGGTGCTGGATGAACAGGTGTCAGAATCCTCTCTAATGGAGGTGAGTCTGGACTCAAGGTCCGAGACTCTTTTGTGAAAGTCTTTGCCCATGTCGAACTGGTTCTGTGTGTTTCTGTGTGGGAGACAGGTTGAGGAAAGAGTTGAAAGATGTAAGAGTTGAATGGCCACCCTTATGCGCTCATCTTTCTGTTTAAATATTTCTCATTCACCCTTTGAGTCTTCATCACCCTCGTCATAGGTGTCGGCTCCCGTGTCATGCCTCTTGGGCCCCTATCAGAGTATACCATTTCGTTATTTTTTCGGTTGACTCTTCTTTGAGGAGGATAAGGCTTCATAACAGGCCCTTAGTTATGTCTTTGATGACACGGCAGCCGACTTTTCAAAGGGTCGGCAGAATGTGCTTTGTTTACACACGTCACAGTCAAACATTTATCGCCAGCATGACAGTTGGTTTCGTGGGTTACCCACATAGACGTCGCATTAGAACAGATCTTCCCACAGTAACTTGGCGAGCATCGAGCTATTCCCAATCCCTTACACTCCCTCATTCTAGGACATTCAGTATTTTTATCACCTCGGCGCCTTACGGTCGGCTTTGTTGCCCTTCCAGTTGCGACATATATTGCATTGTAACTCGCTCCATAACAAAGAAAAATGATGGTACAGAATAATCGTACATTGATATCTTGTGAAAATGACATCACCAATTCGCCGCCCAATGCTATCTTTGACCAATTCTACAGCATCAACATGAACAAAGCAAATGCTCCACCAGCAGCCAACGTGCTGACCCTAAACAAAGGCGCGGCGTTTTCACCCACCACCGGACCTAGAGTCTGAGTACTGTTGATCTTGATGCAGCTCAGGCGTGAGACAGTCTCATTCACGATACTCTCCTTGCCGCTGCTCTTGAAAAACAGGGTCAGCAACGGGGTGATCCTATTCAGCTCAGGGTAGGCAGTTGAGGCATTGAGGCCTCCCTATTGTAACAAAGAGTTAGTTGGGTTCTTGGTGAATTGCAGGGGAGAGGTATCGCTACTTACCTCGAACTCAACGAATTCGGTAAAAATCTCTGCCAGGTTGGCTGACTTGGGCAGGATTGGCCAGCAGTCACTGGTCGAATTGCGAGAGCCTTGTATGTTTTCGAGCTCAGAGAGATCCTTGACAGAGATTCGACCGATACCCTTGCCACCTCCAGTGAGGTTGTCGCATGCATCAATGTCGTTCTTTATGAGGTCCTCTTGGAGGGCCATGCAAAGATCCTTTGACTTGCCTTCGGCAATCTTGGATGCACGATTCTGGATGGCTTCGACGCATCGCTGGCCCATCACTTCGGCACAGTCGTGCGAGCCAAACTCGTCAAATGTGTCTTGGGGAGGATCATAGAAGATGACGGCACAGCCGTGCACCTCATCCAGTGACACATCCTCCGGTATGCCGAGATAGTAGACCGAGGTGAAGTCGTCGGCACCACGACCAGAGATGTTAACACCCTTGACGATGGAGAAGTAGTCAAGGGACTCTGGGACATCGGGAATACGGGTCAGACCAATATTCTCAAATGTTATGTTGGTGAGTGTGCAGTGAGGGTCAAAGTTGTCCATGGGACATGAGACTGCCTCACAGCCAACGATGGTCTCATCCAGGTCTTGGGCGTTTCCCAACAAGACCAACGTCGTAAGGATGAGTGCATTCTTTGGATGCAGCATGATAAAGAAACCAAAATAACAAAGTTGAAAGAAAATTCGAATGTTCAAAGGAGTCTCGCAAAGTACCCAGACAAGCATATGCGGGAGAAGGGAACAAGGTATTTAACTCTAGAACCGGAGCCTGGAAACGGGCCATCCGGATCCATCATGAGGCCACCAGTGCACCCAACAAGGGCGGCAAAAAGAAATTGACGCATATCATGGGTGTAAGGTATCTGAGCGCGTCTCAAAGTTTCAAAGTCGTCAATTTGAGGCTCAGACGGCCTTGATCTTCTATAACGGGAAGTGTAGGACGACCTGGTGTTGAAGACCCTGCTGTAGATTAATGATCCGCCAATCAGAATGCAGCTCCATTGTGACGAACCACCACGTGCGCCACTTAAGCGCTGGATGAGACTAGGGACCGCGGGCCTTGTGAGTTTGCTAGCCAATCAGAGTACACCCCGACAAGGATTCATGACCGCTGTTGGCCACTATGTCTCACAAAGGGACCATCAGCCACGGACAGGGACCTTCCTCGCGTCTAAGATTCCAAGGCTCATTGCCCTTCTAGCCGCGCCTGGAATGGAATAAGTAATTTGTGGGCATGGCAGCCGGCCCGGCCAAGGCTGATCATGGAAACTTCTCATCCGTGTACCATCCACCTCGCTGCCGCCCCACGAAATCGGAGGCCATGCGTAATTTTAAACAAAGGTAGTTGACAGAGTTGCCTCCCTAAGAGTCATGAAATACAAGCAATGTGCATAAAGAAGACGAGAGGAACGGGGCCCTACATGACCTGGTGCCAAGCATGCGGGTCTCTTGGCTTAGCCAGGCTATCATCCAGTTTCCCGCCCTTGGTCTTTGTTCCTCGCCTTCTTTATCACTCCCAAGAAAGACTTGACCGTTTTCCTGCGGTCAATCTTCTCGGTTAGCGTCTCCGTGACATCTATGCTTCCCATACTCTCCTCTAGCATCTCCGCTGTCACCTCCATGACGTCCATGAGCTCAAGAAACCAAGAAATCCGCCTCTCAAACCAGCCAGCTTTGTGGAAATCCTGACTGAGCGGTTTAGCTGCCCTCGAGCTCTCATGTTGTAGCCAGAAAGCATAGTCTGCCATTGACCGAGTGATCAAGTACCATGACCGCGGTACCATTTTAGGCCTCCTTTTGAACATGTCGGCGATATAGTCGACTTCATACGCCTATTCCTTTAGTCAGTGTCTGCGAAAAGAAATGCCGTAGATTGTTCAGAGTAAGAAGACCGCTGCTTACCTCCTGGTGGAGTATGAAGTCTTCCTCGTCTTTCTCTGTTTCGTACATCCCTTTCAGATGGATCATCAACTCAGTCCGAAGCTTTGAAAAGCCAAATGAAGCTAGCCGATTCATATCCATGTCTAACGCTGTGATAAACTCGCTCTCTTCATCTAGGATTTCCTTAATGTCTTCGTCTTGAAGATGCAGGGGGTTCCAAGGTATGCCAGAACTGCACTCGATGCCGCGACCGCGATGACAGCAAACATGAGCCATGGAGATGTGAGGCTTGTCGCATTGGACTCTGCGATGAAGAGATAGGAGCATTTTCTCCGCGGCCTCAATGCCGCGATATTCTTCAAGGATAGTGAGGAATTCAAATATCCATACCCGTCCCGGCTTGATAGACAAATCACAGTGAGAATCGAGTCCGACCAGAAAGGTGGAAGATAAATGACAGCCATCGGGGGAGCACGGGCATACGCAATTGTCCGCGATGAAGGGATCAGCTCCAGCGCTTAGACAAAGCTTGATAGAGTCAATGGTTTCCCAAGTGAGCTGGTTAAGCCACCTCAACTCTGACAGAAGTTCGAAAAAGACGGTTTGCCCTTGTTTGCTCACGCTTCCTACATCTGTACCCCTTTCGATGCAGAGCTGGATGACGGGGGCGTTGGGAAAGGCTACTAGGTGGTTGATTGCTAGCCTTCCCTCACTGTTCTTCTGATTGAAGCTGTTGAACCCGCATTGGACAAGAGTGGATGCAAGTTCAAGGGTGAAAGCGTAGTGCATCAAATTGTTGTCTCTAGAGTATCTGAAGTTATCCTTAAACGTGAAATTGACGTCATCAGAAAGCTGAACGATCTTGGTGAGAAAAGAGAGCTCCCTTGGTGAAACGAAACAACTCAGCTGAGAAGCCTGGATTATAACTCGCCGGACAAGAACTTGGAAAACACTCGATTCTACATTGGGCTGTATAGCCAGGAGGGCATCCAGAGCCAGATGCCTGCGATTGCCAAAGAGAGCGTAATCCAGAAATGTTACGTCTCCTCTAGGAGTTCGTAGAGTAGGATTCGCGCCTCTTGAGATGAGTAACTTTGTAACTTCGGTTTGGCCCATAGCCGCGGCGTACATCAGTGGCGTAACTCCATTATTGTCAGTAACGTCGATGCCGTGCCCTGCATCTAATACTAGACGACATAGTTCTGGACGAGTTGTTGCAATGTGCAATGGAGTTTGGCCAAAGAGGTTGACATTGGTCTCCAGTGGTTGCGATCGACGCAACCAACTAGCGGCAGACTCAAATGACCCATTGAGAAGCACGTTGTGCAGGTTCGTGGACCCTGGATAGCCTGTTTGTATGAGCTTCTGTCGACTTGGAACAAATAAGGGGGACCTACTCGGGCTATTTTTCAAAATGGTTCTAACAAACTCGATCAAGAATGGATCGGCAAAACCTTGAGATGGAAACCAGATGTTTAAAGCTGGATGGCGCCATTTGGAAAGTGGTGCATGAATGGCGCTGCCGTCAAACCCAGATTCTAGGACGAGGTCAAGTAGAGTAAGGTGGCAACCCTCTTCGATCCACGATGCGAAGTGAGCGGAGAGGCTATATTCGAATTCGGCGTCAGCTAACTGCGGAAATCCTACCCAGTACAAACTGACCTTTCATCTTCGTCCACAAGCGTCATCTGGCAATCGGTGACGAGCATGTGAAACAGGGAAATCTGGTCCTCTGACCCACGGCCCCAAGGATCCTTTAAAAGCGTCTTCATCAGGCAGTCAGTGAATTGAGCAGCGAACTGATTGCAAGTTGTATCTCACCTGAATATAGCCGTTTCCAGCAGGATCCTTATGATATCTGAGAGAACTGTCGGATCTATACAGTTCAATAAATCGTTGGCGAGCTTCGGCGAGCGAAATCAAGTTGTTTTCGAGGCGCCATATAGTCTCGAATCCTGGGGACGTGTATTTGACGACTCTCTCCACTCTGAGAGCAGGTCGGAGTTCAAGCCCTGACCCATCAAGCATGAACCCGATCCCGGCAACTACGGCTATTGGGACCCCGTACTTTGACAGAGCTAGTCGTAGGCGCAGACCAGCACAACTGCACCCCGAGCCCCTATTCCCGGTGAAAATGGAGAGTGGTGTGTATTGTAGGAACCAGAAACGGCCGCAGGCGCCAGTGAGATAGCATGAGCAGGCATATCTTCGTGACCCGCGAGTATTTGAACGTGCGCTTGTTGTAGATAAAGTGATGTGATGTTCTTGATGCGAATTTGAGCTTGGATCAGTCACCGTACTGGTGGATGCTTTTGTGTTGTCGGTGTCTCCTTCGTGTTCTAGCTGATCAGGATCTCCCTCTTGTGCTTGCGATGGATCGGAATCTTTGTTGGTGGTTGGTATGAGTTCTTGGACGCTGGGACTCTGGCATTGCGCGGCCATGAACGCCCTGTGAAGTCAGGTTAGTAGGACCTAGGAAATGATGGGCGGAAGAGCTACAGGTTCAGAATGTTGATTAGATCGTTGATATCCTCTCTCAAATCCCTGATCTGTTGTTTCGGGTGCCGAGCCAGGATCTTCTTCCAGGGACGACCATGGCCATCTCCTTTCTCTTGATATTTCTCTAGGAGATCTCGAAGGGTCGGTTCGATCTTGTCGTATCGCTGTTGTACATGCTGGATTATGCCGTTGACAGGTTGATATCCTTCCCAAGCCTTCAACAAAGATACGGCCTGGTGGAGAATCTCGAGCATCCCGAGCAGGGTCGTCAGATCCTCGCGAGCCTCGCCAGCTTTCAGTCGCATCTGACGCAGTGCGTCGATGCTTTTCGAGATCTGGATCGCGAAAGCGGCGATGCCCACCCCGGCGGAGACAAAGCCGACAATGACTTCAGCCATGGCTGACTCCGAATTTCGGTTGATATGAGGTTGTCGAGAAAGAAATGGGACAAGAGTTGTGGCTCTCCGAACTTTGGGTTTTGGGCATCAACATGGTAAGCACGATTCTGCCTTGCACTTTCTGTATTTGTCTGAAAGTACAATTGCTACCAATGAGCTGCGATTTTCAACCGCTGCCAACGTCGAGAGCTCAGCCGCTCTTGCAGGACAGATTACGCCACACGCATTGGACCATCTCTATTCGTTGTCGACTGTCGTACAGTATTGATTTGTTTGAAAAAGGCGATCCTGTCTTTGGGGGTAGCTATTATAAGGCTCTATAAGCAAAGGTTTATCTTAGAGCAATACATAACTTGTATGTTAAAAACTACGTATCGTTAAGGTAGTCTAGGCCTTGGCGCAAGCTACTGAAATAGGGTTAGTATTACTGCCTGATATCTACCTAACCCCTAGGATATTCTTACATCCGATTATTTTCAGCTGAAAAATTTAAACCCGCTTTCAGCTGCCGCGTCTACTTTAATTTTAACCCTCTCTCTTTATCAATTACTAAATAGTTTAAACTTTAGACCAGCATCTTATATCAGTGCATTTTGGCATTGTTCTTTTTTCTTTTTTTCTTTTTTTAGCAACGGCTCTTGTAGCTATTGTTAGGGGATTGAGATGCGCCTTATCAACACCACGACCCATCGCCTTGAGAACTTTGACGGGAAAAAAATACCCAAATATGCCATCCTCTCACATACCTGGTGCGAAGGTCAGGAAGTTACCTTGAAGGAATTCCAGACCCAGGAAGCTCGAGGGAAATGGGGATGGGTCAAAATACGAAAAGCAGCCGAGTTGGCTCTACACGACGAGCTCGAATACCTATGGGTCGATACATGCTGCATTGACAAGGCCAGTAGCGCCGAGCTCTCCGAAGCGATCAATTCCATGATGAGGTGGTATCAAAATTCAGAAGTATGCTATACATACTTGGTCGACGTTCCTTCAGGCCTTGGCCGGGGGCAGGAAGCCGCTTTTCGCAGAAGTCGATGGTTCACTCGAGGTTGGACCCTACAGGAACTTCTTGCCCCTTCAAAACTCATATTTCTCTTCGCCGATTGGAAAGTCTTTGAGACACGGGACGCATTAGCTGGTCTAGTCAGCAGCATCACGGGTGTCGAAGAACGGTTTTTGCACACTGCCGAGGCCTGGGGTGACTCGGAGCGGGCCAGGCTCGACTCGGCAAGCGTTGCACAGCGAATGAGTTGGGCGTCAAGACGGGAAACAACTCGTATTGAAGACACGGCTTACTGTCTACTTGGCATCTTCGGCATTAATATGCCACTGCTCTACGGCGAGGGGCCCAAGGCGTTTATCCGGCTTCAAGAGCAGATTCTAATGTCTTCGGATGACCAGTCTTTGCTGGCCTGGAATTTCGACGGACTCAAAATAGAAGAACTCGAGGGGGACGGGTCGAGTTGGTTTGCTAGTTCCCGCTATGATCTTGGCTTCGCCGGGCTTCTTGCGACGTCCCCGTCGGCGTTTGTAACCTGTGGGAATATCACACGAGTTAATCTCGGCATACTGACCCCTCCTTGGTCCCTGACGAACAAGGGGTTACGGCTCGAGCTCCCGCTGGGTTACAGCAGTGGTGTTACCCCATACGCCTTCCTCCAGTGTCAAGACAAGTGCGCGCCAGCCTCGGTCGTGGCCCTTTGTCTGAAACGAAATGACGAGGGGATTTACATGCGGGCTAGGCTGCCGCTGAGGCTGGCGAACTACCGGTTGTTACTAGATTCCCTCTCCGTGTTCAAAGTTGATATATACGCTAATTTAGTTTAGTAACCTACTGAAATTCTATATCTAAGCTACCTTAACTAATATATAACTCCTATTAACTTATCCTATTAGCTATAACCTAAACTTTCTACCTACTAAGTCACTTATATAACTTAACTTCTTAAAAACCTTAACTACCCTCCTTAAAGA
>NIZV01000434.1:0-26956 GCA_003947045.1 Fusarium ambrosium
CAGGGTGGAGGAGAGAGAGAGAGAGAGAGAGAGAGAGAGAGACAGAGAGAAGAAGTGACAAAGGAAAGTTGAGACAGTACAGTTGACGGACAGCAGAGATTACTTACACCTTTTAAATCTCGGACTTCAAACCAGTTATTTCTGCAGCCGCCGTATCTTGGCGATATTCCTACAGCTAACACATCATCGACGGGATCAGGGCACATAATAATGAGGTACTTCCATACTGGTAAGAAGCATCTCATAACTACGTGTACTCGTTTAACAATGATCTGACTGTTGATGACCAGGATGATGGGCTCAGTGCGTCAAACTGGGTGGAGTTTATTCCAGGATAAGGTGTTGATAGGCAGGCTCGCATTTTGAGTGAGCAGAGAGGCTCGGACTCGAAAGAATAAAAACAGGGCGGAAATTAGACAGATCCACCAATGTCAGGGGAAGTTTCGCACTCTCCATAGGGCTGAAACGGCTTTATCCCCCTGTCAATCTATAAGCGCGTAGCGAGCACCACCACTGGGTATTACCCTAGATCGATAGAGGATCCGATGTAGAATGGTAACTAGGGAGCAACAAGCCTCTCCCAGGGAATGACAGCCCAGCTGTTAAGCATCCTTCAATTATTAGTATTGTTGTCAATTCCGCATGAGACCGTCAGCCATAACAACAAAATATACTGTTATCAATACACGGCGGCATTAGAACCCAATACCTGGAAAATCGCAGGGTATCCTTCAATGTACTTCAAGAGTCGTCCCTTTACTGAGCTAACAGGCGTTGAAGAGACTAGATCCACTGGCACGCCGGCCTCAGAAAAACGTTTGATGCTTCTATTGTGTCTTGGAACAGAGCTGTTTGTCACCTCCACCGGGCCGCAAAAAAAAAAAAACACATCTGCATGAAAGACTGCAACAGAAGATTCTTGTGGCAGAGACGTGTAGGGAGAACAGGTGCTGTCCCATAAAAATACAGTTGTATCTATATTAATAGAGCTATTTCTACCTTCCTCTTGATGCTGTCGGCAGATGACCGTTTTGACAGTGCCTTTTCATCTCATCTCACATTATGAACCTAACTGTGACTATCAATCATCTTTTTTATCACCGGTTCAATTAATGAAGAGCTTCATAACTCAACCACGTTGTCGGTTCAATAGTCTGGGTTCATGGCCTGTCCTTTGCCGAAACGCCTATATGAGACAGAGCGCATCGGACAGTATGGCCCGATTAAGAGCCATAGAGGAGTGAAAGACCTAATACTAGTTGACAGAAGGGTTCATACTTCATAGGAAATCTAGCCAAAATGCCTTGAAACAAAAAGTAGAAGAGTGCAGCAATATACACGCCAACGTGGAGGCCCTTGGTCGCATTCGCTTCCGAATATGAGTTCAGACACTTTACCGCATATCCAGACTCGACGTTCGAGTATTAAGCCACCGGCCATCTTGCAAAGTTGTCTCCCCCAATGCTCTAATAGTGTAAATATATTTAATAAAAAAACCCAATGCAATGCACGAGCTGCCCACCTCAACAATTATTCACTCGGATATCGAACCCTCCATCATCACAATGCACCTGAGCGGCATTTCCATCGGGGCGTTAGTCTTGGTATGCACCGCACCCGGCGGTTTCAGTGTGTGTGATGGACTTCCCGGCAACCCAGGTCAGGGAAAAGACGAGATAATAGGACAAACTTCTTAACCTACCGTGCTCTAAAGGCGTTCAATAGAAGACAAGAAAATAGATGAAAGAGCTCTGAAGCATTATTATTATTCTAGTATATTTTTTTCTTAAATATATTCGATTTAAACTTAGCTACTTAATACATCTATATGAGTTCAGTAAAGCCCTTTGCCGTTTTGTTGTCTCTTTTATCCCTTGACCGGGGTGCTGGTCGAGATAACTAGCTTTCGCCCAAAGAAAAGGTAAAAGCTTGCTTCAAAGGCAGAGATAAGGCCTCACACATGTCGGTAGCTCCGGAAATGGAAAAGAAAAGTCGGCTTGGAAGGATCCTATTAATTTCATGTCGCTCCACTACGAATAAATAACTGGTGATAATATCGTGAGGCTGGATGGGGAGACCTTGAAGGATAATTAAGCACGGTTGTGTGAATCAGATAGTAAGCGAGCTGCCACCGGCTTTCCACGGAAGCCTTAAGAAACATGTGAATGAACCTAATAAGATCTTATCAGAGAGGCTAGTACAGGGGAATCAAAAGGTGACCATTAGCAATCTGTGGAGGAGCTCTCTGTATCATTACATCATGGCCACGCTGTCAGGATGCTACGTCGCGTAACGTTGGTGTTTGTAAGACTGCATATTTTTGTCACTTTTTCCCAACGGCCGAGGCTTAATTGATCCATGCACATGCATAATCACGCGTTTAAGACGTCAATCGGCATCCGCGGCTGCCGTATTCTCCGAGAATAAAACCCAACACACACTCATCACTCTACAAACTTGACACGTAAACGATCGCTTCAAGAAATTTAAACATCAGGTACGGTATTATTGACAACATGAGTAAAGAGCACGAGGAGAGGAGGTTTTTCAACTATCCAGAGCCAAAGAAAGGGTAATACAGTTCACGACGACTGTCTGTTCCCCCGCTATCTTGGTCTTGCAGCTGACGTTGCTGCTAGGCCAAATGTTCAATATGCCGTCGAGAGGAGACCCAATCCCGTCCTTACGGGACCTTTTCTTGTTGTTGCTGCCTTCTTGTGAGTCTTTTAATCTTAGTCCATCAACATTGACTCATATTTCGAAGGATGGAATGGATCCGGTTCATCCGTGAGGCGGCTTGGCATAACGCTGGCTTTTCCGATCTCCGCAAGCTCTTGCCCGATCTCACGAATATTGAGCCACGATATGATCCCACCGTTGTTCCGATGGCTATTTCTCAGTCGGAAGTTGAGACTGGAGGCGAAAGGGTTTCGCTTTTGTCTCAGAACGGTCTCACACAGGCTCAGAAGTCTCTAAAGCTGTACTCGGTGGCCGATTATCGTGCCATGTACCTCTCTGGAGAGCTGACTCCTACCGACGTGGTTCGAGCTATCCTACCTCTTATCCGTCGCGATGGTAGCCAGCCTGGCAAACACTCCATCGCTTGGAGAGAACTACAGGTTGATCGAATTCTTAAGGCAGCCGAAGAGTCGACTCTGCGGTACAAGAACGGACATCCTATTGGTCCCCTGGACGGCGTTCCATCAAGTATAAAAGATGACTACGACTATGACGGATACGCCACGAGTCTTGGGTCTATCAATGATTATGCTGAAGAGCCTGCTGATGGCGGATCATCAACAAGCTGGGCTGTCCGTAAGCTTGAGGAATCAGGTGCCATTATTATTGGAAAACTGCATATGCACGAATATGGCCTGGGTATGTCGAAAGCGCTTTCACGTTGGAACCATCATTAACATGGACAGACACCACCGGAAATAACCCTCACCATGGCACGCCTCCCAACCCCTTTAACCCTGGTTATTATACTGGTGGAAGCTCCTCCGGCCCAGCTTATGCCGTCAGCAGCGGAATTATCCCTCTTGCCCTAGGCAGTGACGGCGGTGGCAGCATTCGTATTCCAGCATCTTACTGCTCAGTCTTTGGACTCAAGCCAACCCACAACCGCATTACGTGCTGGCCTGGCCCGAATCATTCTCCGACTTGCGCAGTACAGGGTCCTCTCGCCATCGATATGGAATCTTTAGTGGCCGCCTACGAGGCAATCGCAGAACCACACCCGTCAACCCAATACCCTCCTCTAAAGCTTCAGCCATCACCACCTGTGACAAAGGTCCTTGGTATTTATGAAGCATGGTTCTCCCGCGCAAAGCCTGGTATACAGAAATTGGTCCGCGGCCTTGTCGACTCACTAGCTGCTCAATATGGCTACACTGTCGTCCCTATCGAGATTCCCTTTGCTGCTGAAGGTCAGATGGCCCACGCTCTCACTGTTCTTACCGATGCCTCGACGTTACTTGTCGATACTCGAAGCATTACTCCGGCTAACAAGATCCTCCTATCCCTGGGTCGTACTACCCCGTCGACGGACTATCTTTTGGCGCAGAAGCTGCGAAATCTTCTCATGGAGCACCTTGCGTACCTCTGGAAGAAATACCCTGGAATGATGATTATCACACCAACAACATCTTGTGCAGGCTGGCCTATCAAGTCTGGTAAATCAGAGTTATCGTATGGTCTTAATGACGGAAGCCGTACCTTGGAAAGCATGGAATACGTCTGGTTAGCCAACTTCTGCGGTCTTCCAGCAATAAACGTGCCTGCCGGCTACGTGGTTCCCGAGGGAAGCAAGGGGGCTGGAGAAATCGCTACCAAGGATACTGAAGGAAAGGTTCCCATCGGGCTCATGGCAACGGGCGAGTGGTGCAGTGAAGATGCGCTTCTGAGGTTCGGTTTCGATGCCGAAGCTGCTGGTCAAGATCTACGGTGCAAGCCTCCTATTTGGGAGGATATTATCTCGAGAGCTCAGACGGAGGCCAAGACTAACGAGGTTGTTGGGAATGGCGTCATTGGAGACTAATCAATACCGCAAGAACTAGGGGGTTGTAGATATAGTACTAAACTAAACGCAACGAGAATAATGAAAGAGAAATAGCTCTTGCCAATTTCTAGCGATTCTTAGACAACCATTCCGTTTCTTATGACCAATGTTCCGCCCCAGAAAGGTAAATCAGTGACTGTTTCTGAAAATGCATGTTCCTTTGTCATTACACACTTAGACAATGACCAACCTTTCCCGCCGGATTGAATCAAGCCATGTGCAACTGATGAGAAGCTGGGAGAAATAGCCAACCCTCTCATACTCCTCATGCCCTGGTCGCCTTTGTACCAAAATCCCCTTTACCTGCTTCCATCTCTGGGAGTCAGTGCCTCTGATACTGACGATGACAGCCTTGTACTCCTCCTCACGAAATAATGCCTCATCTATCTCCAGCTCGCTACCTGCTCGGATGTCGGATCCGCCAAGCCATCTCAAGGCTTCAATGAAGCTCACGAGAAGTCTTGGTTTGTCCTTCGTAACTGGGAGTATGCGTGATGAAGAGCTATAGGGATCCTCCCCATCTAGGAACTCGTCGTAATTACACCGGCCCATGGACCTGTACTTATAATCTTCCGCCTGAACCTTTTGTCTGCTGCGTATCAGCGCTATCATGAGGCCCTCCACCACAAGTCGACCGCTCGTGACCTCTCCAAAGGGGTAGCTAGGGTTTAAAGGACATGCCTCGCAGCTCACAACTCTTAGATCTGTGCTCCACTCACTGCAAAAAGCCCAAGGAAGTCTGTCACAAAAGGTGACGGGGCTGTCTGTAGTTGCCCATGACCATGAAGGCGCCCGATAAATAGACACGTGTGGTGCGTATGATCTTGAAATGGCTTTCCACATTAACCCCCTGGGAAGGTCCACCTCCCATAATCCTGCCAGATAAGTGGACGATGCGTTTTCTTGGGCAAGCTTGTGGCTCAGAACTTTTGCTATCGCTGACATGGCGGGTAATTTGTCGGAAGGAAACGTCAAAGCTCGTCGAGAGTAATCAGAAACATGTCCATAATATTCGTTCATAACTTGGAATGAGACCAAGGAGGTTCCGGGGGGAGTAGGAGAGTATAGGATGGAGTCTATCATCTCACTCCTGCGCAGCACATCGTGGACATGAACATAGGACAACTTGGACGCACGAAGATTTCGAGGGCATTTCCAGCATATCCCTTTTTCGCCGTAAATCAGACACCTCGGTGCCAGGGCCTGCTCTTGAAACGTCCAGCCACGAGTGGCCAAGGGGCTTTGCGACCACATCCATTGGAATGACTCCTTTGGGGAAAAACGTCCGACAGATGTCATTACAGTGGTATGATCCTCAGGGTCAGAAAAGACTTTGAGCTGGGCATCTTTTTGGTGTAAGATAGAAGGCTCCTTGAGGATTCCTCCGTTGCTGTTCTTGGAGGCTGCAGCAAAAACTGTTAGGGTGGCATCTTGAAATATGGACCCCATGTTGTTCGATTCCTGCTCCCAATCTTCCCGAGAGTCTTGAATAATACATAACGAGTCAATCCAGAGATACCGAATACCTATGTTTCGCGTGATGGTGATGGCGTCTCGAAAGGTGGGAGCTAGTGACGAGCAAGGAATTGAATTCTGGAACCTCTTCAGGTTGCCCTTTTCTAGGACAACCTGAATTTTGCCTCCCCAGCAATGGCTCAATGCAATATATCTGGCTCTTGTCCCTTGAGAGCAAAAGACGCGTACTTGGTCATTTTGGGCGTTCACTGGTATAGTTCCAACGTCGATAACTCGGGTAGGGAGCATTGGGGTTTCGCTTGGCCAGCAACCTGCATGGCTCTTCTCACAACGATGAAGCCACTGATTTACTGTGGCAAAATTGGATGCTGAGCCGAGGATTTGATCCTCTACAGTATAGTCGACTGAAAATGGATCTAGCTGTGGAATGCAAGCTAGATGGTGATTCCCTATTAGCCTGGAGTCATAATTGACAGTCATGGGCAGCGTTGATTAATACCTTCTTTTGCTGTCAACCCAACTCTCATATCCACAAAGTCGCCACGATCCTCAACATTCATCTCCCCCACCCTGAAAACGATGGCGTCAAGCACTTCCCGTGGCCCAGAGGGATAAGCTTCTTCATGTCGCAGCTCTATCCGTAACTTCACATTTGACGGCTGAAGATTTTTGGCCTTCTCGTAGAGATTCCGCTGTTGGAAGCATTCCAGAGCTAACCGGCATAGATGGCAACCGGCAAGCGCCGCGACTTCGAGGTCGCCGAAGAAGCTGTGATGCTTGTAATCTGTCCGTCCTGGGGTGGGATTTTGACGGGCGAGTTTGACAAGTGACTCGATGGTTAACTTGGAGCAGTAGGAACATGGATTTGACATGGTTAGAATAATGGTTGGAAGTGCTCAACTGGTTGGAAATGGCGAGATTATCAAGCGCTGGTTAGAATCCCCTCGGCTGCGCCACCTTTCATCCGCAGCAGGCAGCCATACGCCGTGGCTTGGGATATCGTGTTTCTATTGGCCTCTAGGACTATGAGTTGGCACGCAGCCTCAAACCGCCACTTCTCAGAAGTGAGACATGATAGCCCCGTTTGAATCTGTTTCGTTCAAGGCATGCATCCCGATAGCTATTGATATCGCTATCATCAACAAGACCACTGTATTATCATGGGGTTATCGTGCTATGATGTGTTGATAATGTGTCCTTTGTTATAGTTGAAGCCCGGCCCTTGATGGGATAACTGAGTCAGAAGACTATTCATAATCCGGTATGCTCATTTCTGGCTGTTTATCTCTCTGAGAACCCGGACGGCATCTCCAAAGCCTTTCTCCTTAGCCCAGTCAAGGGGAGATTTACCACCCCAGTCCTTAACATTCGGATCCGCCCCCCTACCAACCAAAAACTCAACCTTGTCTATATTTCTAGTCTTGACTGCACAGTGGAGTACCGTACCACAATTGCAACCAGCCCAGTCTGGATATTTATCCTCAAAGTCGAGCGCGATTCGATTGATAGGAACTCCGACCTCGTCAAGAAGATAAGCCATGGTGTCGATTTGAAGATCCCCTTCCCTGTGAGCCGCTTCGTGAAGGGCATTCGTCGCGTTAAAGTCGACCCCATTTTCTCGAAGTAGTTG
This sequence comes from Fusarium ambrosium, assembly GCA_003947045.1. NCBI lineage: Eukaryota > Fungi > Ascomycota > Sordariomycetes > Hypocreales > Nectriaceae > Fusarium > Fusarium ambrosium. Next base: position 7,668 of record NIZV01000434.1, read on the forward strand.
CATTACAGCTGGTGAGGCCGTTTTGCCAGCTAAGTGTGGGATGTCATATGTATCATCGCCATACACGCCATTGGGATCGGCACCGAGTTCCAGTAACCCACGAACACATTCTTCCTTGTGTAAAAGTCGCCTGGATATCAATATCAGTAAAACTCTACACCCATTCTCTGAGGAAACGTACCCCAAGAGCGGAGGTTCAGAATCAGTGTTGAGATAACCGTCAATTCTCCATCCAGAGTCCATATGAACCTTGATAACACCCCAATGACAACGACGAGCAGCTCTGACGATGACATCGGTTTCGTATCTCAGGCCCATTTCCAGTAGGTATCCAATCATCTCGGAATTGCCTTCTTCGGCCATCACTCTAGCGACAGAGACGAACTCGCGGTGAATGATGTACGGCCACCGAAGGACTATTCTTCCAGGTGGTTTCAGCTCCTCAGCCTTCAACATGTGCCATCTTTCAAGCTCTTGCTTGAGGCGCGGCATGTCTCTGTCTCTTGCGGCGTCGCGCATCTTGTCATGGATCTCCTTTTCCCTTGGAGTGGGCGCTGGCTCAAGCGGTACATGGAACATGTTGCTCCAACAGGTATTTCGACTAGATTTTCGTTTGGGGTTCCGTGTGTATTATTGCTTGACGTATTTCGAGAATGAGATTGTTTTTGGGTTGAGTTAAGTTGTGTGTTGTGCTGACAGGAGAAGAAATGTCGCTTGCTGCTGACTTGGAAAAATTCGCCAATGGCCATATGTCACGTGCTGATCATGTTCTCTCTTACACTTGTCAATCTGGCGGTATGTTGAAAAGCCTGTGACTCTTCTTCAAATAAAACATCTATGAAAGGGCCCATCATGAACTGGGTAGTCGGGAATTGCCTCACTATGGTAATGATCTTTTAGACGCAGTGGGGACAGTGAGTGTTGGTGCCCGCAGGTAGATCAAGTTTGCGATAACCAACCTTGCAACTAGTTGCCTATAAAAGAAGCTGGTCATCAGATTTCACGGCTATAATGCCGGAGGTATTATCTGTAAAGAATTGGGCAGAGTGGTTCGTGCGTACTCGTCCCATCTTGATAGCTCCCGGCAGGCAATCAGCATGAAACAGCTCCTATATAAACCTACTTAACCTAAATTCCAACAAACTAACCTCGTCAAAAGCACCCTTTCTCGGCTTCATTTCAGTTCCCGAACCCGGCATTATCAAACTTGCCGATACCCATGACCTAAAAATCAGGAATCATTCGTTCATGATAGCCCATGAGGGATTATTTCTATCCCGACTATCCAAACCTAGATTTCGCCCTTGCTGGCTTGTTGGGCGTAATTGACAAATTGAATTATGACCTTCTTCTTTGGGAAGCTTGGTGGAGAAGTCATGACTAGTGACAGCTGAGGGAGATGGTGCGTAAACCCAGCCAAACGAGTTGCGTGCTGGGTCTCTCCAACTTTGCTATACTCGAAAGAGTCCTTGCCAACTTTGCTCTGCTCGGGAGAATTACGTACTTGAGTTTTTCGAGCAAAGCCAAGCTGGGGAAGACCAACAACGGGATTTACCGTGCCGTTAAGCCTCGGTGAGGTGTTAGGTGAGGTGATATCGTCTCACCCTAACACGCTGATCCCTCCTCAATAAGCTCAAGGCCCGAGATTTCATTACAGTACAATCTAACCATATGGCCAAGGCCCCGTCCGTATCTTGGACCCCTTGCTCGCGTGCGTAATTGCCCACCCCCGCATTTCCCCTCAAGCTAGGATCAACCATGATATTGCCCTCTTATCAAGAGTCTCCAATTTTTGGTGTCACGTTGGGCAGTATTAATACAAGCCGAAATTCTCCCCTCTCTCATCATCAGTCTGCAGTTCTTCCCGGCACGTCTAGAGGACAGTCTGAATGATGAAGTCTCAAGGTCTTGGTGCTCTCTTGAGCTTCTTGGCACAGCAGGTCCATGCTCACCCCTACCCGGACTTCTATCCACCTGCTACGTCACCATCGCACTCAAATCGCTTCACCAACAAGCTTGGCGGTGTTTCTTGTGAAAATGAGATTTGTAGCACGATTGGTGTCGACATCCTTCTTGCTGGCGGTAACGCAGCCGATGCCATGGTAGCAACTGTTCTCTGTGTCGGGACAACCAGTGAGTGACAATAATTTTAACTACATTGACAAGTAACCAACTCTTGCTAGGCATGTATCACTCTGGAATTGGTGGAGGCGGCTTTGTACTCATTCACAAGCCCACTCGCAAGCAGGATGCCTCGCCTTACGAATTCGTTGACTTTCGTGAGACGGCGCCAGCTGCAGCCACCGAAGACATGTTCAAGGACAACGTCAACGCGAGCATCTACGGGGGTCAGGCAAGGTACATTGTCTTTCAAATATCCTGTTGTCAGATGTTTACTAACTTGATGCAGCGGTGTCCCTGGAGAACTGCGAGGATTGGAGCACCTCCACAAGAAGTATGGCCGCCTGCCTTGGGCAAAGCTAGTACAGCCCTCCATCAACGTGGCTCGCTACGGCTGGCCCGTCCACGACGACCTTGTCAAGTTCATGAAGACGACCTACACCAAGTCCGAGAACGAGAGTTTCCTGGTTACGGACCCTGCTTGGTCTATCGACTTTGCACCTTCGGGCAGTCTGCTCAAGCTTGGGGAGAAGATCACTCGCAAAAGATATGCTGATTTCCTCGAAGCGATTGCTATCAATGGCCCAGATGTTTTCTATGAGGGTGCTTTTGCGGATGCGATGGTTAGGGCACTCAAGGAAAAGGGCGGCATCATGACGACGGATGATGTCAAGAACTACTCCGTCGTCGTTCGAGAGCCCTCTCAGATCAACTACCGAGGCGGCAAGATTACCAGCGGCTCTGCTCCTTCTAGTGGTGCAGTTGCTGCGACCATCATGAACATCCTCAGCGGTTACGATTTCATCGGTGATGCAACCCGAGTGAATGAGAGCACTCATTTAATTGACGAGGCCATGAAGTTTAGTTATGGCATGCGCAGCAAGCTGGGCGACCCAAGCTTCGTCAAAGGCTTGTCCGAGTATCAGACCAAGATGCTCTCAAATGCTACAGCGGAGGAAGTTCGATCCAAGATCACGGGTAAGCCCCTGGGTCTCGAGGCGTATGACCCCCAGGGGTTGGAGTCTTTGGATACACCTGGAACTTCACACCTGGTTACCATGGACAAGTCTGGTCTCGCCATCTCTCTCACTACTACAGTGAATCTCATCTTCGGCTCTCAGGTCATGGTCCCAGAGACGGGTATGGTCATGAACAATGAAATGAACGATTTCAGTATCCCCGGAGAATCCAACGCTTTCGGATATATCCCAAGCGAGGCCAACTTTATCCGCCCCGGCAAGCGTCCTCTCTCTAGTATCAGCACCTCCATCGTCGAACGTCCAGATGGCACTGTTTCCCTGGTCACAGGCTCCGCCGGTGGCAGCCGTATCATCACGGCGACCCTTCAAGTCATGTTGAATGTTCTGGAGAAGAACATGACAGCCCACGAGGCATTGGCCGCACCCCGAATGCACGACCAGCTTGTGCCACAACAGGTCAGATTCGAGTACTCATTTGATAACTCGACAGTGGCATACATGAAGGAGATAGGATGTAATATTACTTGGGTGGCGCCGGGACAGAGTACAGCTCAGGCTTTGAGACGATTACCAGATGGATCGTTTGATGCTGCTGGAGAGCCCCGGCAGCCAAACTCTGGTGGATATTCCACGTAAACGACCAAAGTTTTCATGTAATGGCCAGTTAGAGGCTATCATGATACTAAATGTCACCACGAATATGAGACCACGCAGAATACCAAGTTGTGTAGCCGCGAGCATATGTGAAATCTGTTTCCCATCTCCAAGCTAGATACGCACTTCTAACACTGCTCATCCAAATGTCCAGGAAGGATACAGTATTAAGCTCACAGCTTCCACACTTCCAAGTTGCGATACCGTCCAACAAGCGGATTCATCTGTCGAAACCCAATACGTCCATCCCGAACAACAGGCCCCGTAGAACGACCAACATCCTCCCACTCAAACAACAGCAAGCCATTAACCGAAAACCGAACATCCCGCTTATCCTTGATGACTTCAACCTTGTAGTAGGCTCCCTTGGTATCCTCGACAGAAGGGATAGGATCAGCGCCTTGGGAAACGAGATGGAAACCGGGCGACTTTCGGAGATTGGCGAGGTGGAATGCTCGCTCTTCTGGCCATCTTCGACGGAAATATGAGGCGTGTAGAGTTCGGATGTCGCTGGAGTGGTATTGAGGATAGGATCCATTGCGAGGAGCCAAGTTCTTGTCAAAGATGCTACCGCCTGTTACAGAGGCAGCACCAAAGAAGAACATGGCTAGACCGGGTTCATTGATAGGTGTAAACTCCCAGGTAATGCGAATGCGATCAGGGAAAACCTCAGGAGCCCAAAAAACAAAGTGGTCGTCGATACCGCCAGCGCCGCTCAATTCCAAGGTATGGTTGTTGATGGTGGCATTGACAGGACCTTCTGCGACCCAATCTGCAACAGCATCGCTGTCGTCAAAGGTATTTCTGTAAAGAAGCTTCTCTGCCAGAGCTGAGGAAGCGAGCATGAGGGGGTAAAGAAGGAGAGATCGCATCTTGTCTGAGTGTAGAGAGAAACGCAGATGAGCCGTTCCAAAAGAATGATACGCTTGTGTTGTAGAGTTATATAGACACCAACAGAGTTCGTCTCGTCTTTTATTAAACTCTCGCCTGCTACTTCCGGGCCAATGGCCGAGATTATTACCTCGACGAGCTGCAGTCGTGATTCGCGGATATTCTTCTCAATACAGAATAGCCTCGAGACCCTGCCATGTTACCATCCACCAAGAAAAGATGTCATTGAGCTTTTAAAGTGACGATCGTTGCTTCAAGTGTCATAATTGGTCAGGCTAAGATGAAATTCTTCAACCAAATCCCACCAATCACCGTCGCTCGAGCACGTTGTGAAATCAATGTCGTCTTTTTACTCATGAATTCACTCAGCCTGTCTTCATGACGCTCTGGAGGACCAATTTGTTTTTGTTGGTGACCAAAGGGCTTCTCTATCCTCTTGCTCAATTAGCACCAGCCATATCAGATACGGTCACAAAGAATACGGTTCACTAAGAGATCATGTTCAGCTTTACAGGGGTTATCTTCGTAAGGGCAGCTTGGACGAGTTCCTGTTGCATCCTTTAGTAACGCAAGTCGACATTGGCCCAACATGTCTGTCATTAACTAGCACAGTTATAATACAGGAGAACATTCAATCGCATTCCTCCTTTGACTTAACATCAGACTCAATTTTCTCAAGCAGCAACTCAACGATCGCTTCATGCCCATTCTCGGTAGCCCGTTCTAGCGCTGACTTGTACTTCTTCCACGGTCCATCGTCGGGCTGGTGATTAACATCAGCACCATGATCAAGTAATATCTTGACAACTTCATAGTGTCCTTTTTCCGCTGCCACGCACAGAGGCGTCCATCCGGTGCCAGGGAACGTGAACAGGTCGAAGGACCCTTCTGAATCTTGGGCTTCAATGTCGACCCGGCCCGTCTTGACGAGTAGCTCGACGATCGACGCGTGTCCCTTCTCAGCAGCATAGGATAATGGGGTTCTGCCAAAATTGCCTAAGGAAGCATTTTTGGCGTCGGGGTCGACGTTATCCTTCTCGAGTAGTAGCTTGACGACGGCTTCGTGGCCCGCTTCAGCCGCATACGATAATGCTGTCATGTCCCCATCGAACTTGATAACAGAGGCTGAGTTGGGATCAATGTTACCTCTATCGAGTAGTGTCTTGACGATAGATTCAAGCCCAAAGATGGCTGCCAGGTGAAGCCCCGTCATGCCTTTCGGGCCCGGAGTGGCGCCAAGCTCAAGACCCACTTTCGAATATAGCAATGCTTGACCCGCAGCCTCAACTTTCTGGCGGTTTTCGAGAAACTCTATGATTTCTTCTGTAGGAGTGCAAGCCGCACGAGCATGGTGGTCCCAGTGATGCGCGGCGTAGTTATACAGGGGGTATGCAAGAAGGCGCTCCGTAAACTTCTCATCCCTGTCGCAAAACCCGGCCCCGAAAACGTTGAATGAGAGATATGTGATGCAAATCATGGCCATCTCTTCATTGGCGTCTGGAAACCACTTTGTCTGCGTCCGCTCAAAGTATTCCTGTGTGGTGTAGTGAACCAACCGGATGATGCTGCTCTCGTTTTCAATCGTCACCAATCCACAGCAGGCAGAAACCGTTCCTTGGATATCGGGGAGATTCTCCTCGTCGAATTCAAGAGTACCGAGCTCTACTGCCAGAGCGTTCTGGAGCTCCGGTTGAGTAAGCGGCCGTTTCGCGCAGGTGATCCATGCCAGAACTTGGAGTGCAATCTCCCTCAAGCCTGGCTTCTGGTTGTTGATTCTTTCCATGGCCTGCTCGTATGCAAAGTCCAAGGCTTGGGCCTTGCCGGCTTCCCCCGATCCTTGACTGTGCTTCTGGAAGTCCTTGAGGCCGCTCCTGATGCTCTTGGGCGTCAACTTGTCATCAAGTGAGTCAAGAAAGATCTGCGCCAAAAGAAACCTAGATCAATAGTTAGCCAGACATCCGCACTGCAACTTCTTATACACATACATCCCATCAACTGCTGTTGAGATTCCAACCTTAATATCCTCTTGTAACTCTTTATTCCGGCGAACAAAGGGTTGGAGATGCTCAATGCGCCCTTTCACGTATCTCTCCACATCTTCATTGCTTGCCCGTATCTCCAGCGTCGTGCCATTTTCGAACGTGTCAACAATATGGGGTATAAATCTTGATGTAGAAAAGATATTGACTCCACACTTGGCCTGAAGTTCGAACAACTCTAAGAGAAGACGGGCTCGACAACCCTCCGAAGCTTGACATTCATCAAGTGCGTCCACGACGATAAAGACACGCGAGAATCCAGCAGCCACAGATTGGAGGGCTCTTAAAAGCTCGTCAAGTGATGGACGTCTGTCCCTGTCTTTCTCGCACTTGTCCTTGAGAGCGTTGACGCTGTCCGGTATCCGATCTAAATGTTGGATAGACTGCCTCAAGATGCATGCCATCAAGTTGGTGAGCTTTTGATCATCCTGCCTGCGAAAATTGAAGTAGATGTATGCAACGGCAGTTTTTGCATCACCAAGAAATCTTGTTGGAAGATCTTCCACCACGGTCGAGGTGAGGATTGTTTTCCCCGCGCCTGGCATGCCTGGGCAGAACAGCGTATGGCCCACAGTCGTCAGCCAGTTTTGGTACTCTTTTGAGTCCAACAGCCACTTTCCGGTGCCTGGTTGGCGTCGACTAATGAAGTCTTGCTGCTGGGCAGCGTAATCAAGCGGCGTGAGCCAGTTGAGGGTCTCGAGACGCTGTTCGTTGTCTTGCTGAAGATTTAGTCGATCCACGCCATGTTTGATCGCATACATTGTTTGGCTGCCCTCGTTAGCATTGTTTATGTGGATCCACCGTAAATGACACGGCACTCATTACCTAGAGATCCCACCAAGGAATGTGTTGAGCAGCGTGGTGTTCAACGTGATCCGCTCACGCAACTCCCTAATATCGTCTGGTTCCCAGTTGATCCGCTTCCAGGCCTTCTTTACCCGGCTTCCTAATCTTCCTTTTTCTGCATGTAGGTCCGTATACTTATCCAATGTGTCTTCCAGTCTCTCAAGCACATCTCGGCAGCTACTAATAACATGCTGCAGGTCGTTCCGTTGGTAAGGATCGAGTTCGAGCTCGGAAACGGTGACATCGACATCGGATAGTACGATCGAGAGACTTCTAACCCTATTCAAGAGGTCAATAGGCGTTTTTAGGAACTCAATGTGACGAAGTAACCAACTCGTTGGAGATGTCTTCGAATTGACTCGGAGCGCTCTGAAAATCTTTGCGGACCTTGTTAACGAGCTCAAGGACCGCAATAAAGTCGCCAACACCAAAGCCGAAGGTCATATTGGTATATTCGCCTTAGGACCTTTCCAAAACTTAGGTCTTAGGACGTAGTTGTGTTGAGTTGACAACTTGGGCACTCATCACTTGAGAGATTTAGGATTCCCCAGGTGCGGGGCTTATGCAGGAGAGATAATCAGCAGAAAGATGACCAGTCGGTCATTGAAACTACCAACCAGAAGCGAGACAATCAACTTGCCTGAGGTTTGGCACTTTCTTCCGCTTTGCTGTTAACAGTTGTTTTTATAAGAGGCAAGTTTCCTGCTACCGCCTAGGCGTAAGAGCCCGTATGAATGCGTAGCGGTCCAGCAACAATGCAGAGCCAGATCCTCAGCTACGACCTAAACAACAACTTCGTGGATGTAGTACCATTGTTCACTCCTCAAACATCATTGTATACTTCTAATCTACTGTCGTGCAGAAATATGACTATTGATGCCTCGGTACCTGTTGAAAGGTATCTTTCACTTTTGCCGCTGGCATAGTGGTTTATTACGTTCAACATCTACATTAGTGGTCGCGGAAGTGGGAGGACCTGTAGCCCCGGTTTGGATCTACCACTGTCAGGGTCTATCCTAGTCACCGGGGAGCCACTGAGTCAGACGCGGAGGTGGCTGTACATGCCGATCTCACCACGGGTCTTTCTGCCAAGAGTTGCCGGCAAGAATAACACAGTCAAGAGGCCGTTTTCACCTGAACCAATTATACCGGAAGCTTCTCCCCCAGTCCTACCTAATAATAGGCGCTTTGGCGCGAATATACACCATTCTAATTCTTTTTAGGCACCTATGCAGCCGACGCAAGCGCAGGTAGACCTAAGGTTTGGTGAGGCTGTCTTTCGTCATCATCATATCAGGATATAAGCGGTGTGTGCCCTTGTCAGAACTTGCAAACTCTATATGTGCCAAGACATCAGCTCAGCCAAACGTTGACAAGTCAGATTCGTATTTGTCGCCAAACGGTACGTGAGAATCCTATGTAGTAACATGTAGTGACAGCGTGGTAATTTAGAGACGTCCATAGCCCTCGAAACAATAAGGCGGTGGGCGGTTTAAAGCACGGTCATTGAAGATCTTCACATCACTAGCCCACCTAAAAGAGCAGGTCAGCCGAGATGTAACCCTCCTAACATACATAGTAACACATCTTGCCCGCAAAGAGTTTAAGGGTTCAAGGTCACATGCTGTTGGTACAGAAGTTCCTACTGTACTACGTAGTAGTGCTAGTAGAGTACAACACGTCGATCCCGTTTCAGTCCCTGGAGAATGGCCAATCACCACAATATCAATGGTCATCTCCTCTCCATACCATTTACCCCAGAGTCTTTGGTGTATAAAGACCCCATCCACCAGGGACGGCCCGAGGTTCGCCTTCTTTCCTTAGCATCTAACCACTCTAAAACCAGCGGCGTTCCTTATTATCACTCTTGCCTGTACTCTCTCTCTTAGCCCAGCGCAATATGGCTCCTTCAAAGGCTGACGACACTCCGGAAGTGTCCCAAAAGAGTGCTGATGCTGTCCAACCCCCCAGCAACGAATCAGTCTTGACGAAAGAGGATCGTGCTGAGATTGCCTTCACGGACAAATACAGCTCGCCCGATGTCTACATCAACGGCGAAAAGGATACCTTGTGGTTTCCATGGGTAGGCCCAATCGAGCTGAAGCCACTACGTATGGAAACCAGGACTGGAACTATCGTGGTTGCCCTGCGATCTCCTGTCGATGCATGGCTAGGAAAGCATCGACACCGCGGAACTGTAACCGCAGTCACCGTCTCGGGAAACTGGAGATACAAAGAGTACGTCACACCCCCCACTACTTTAATGTTTCACTTTGCTAAGTGTGCCCAGGTACGATTGGGTTGCAAGACCAGGAGACTACGTGGTCGAAAACCCCGGCACCATCCACACCCTCTTCGTCGGCGGTGGTACTGAGATCGTGTTTACGATCACTGGCAGTCTCGAGTTCTTCAACGATGACGACAGTCTAGAAAATACGATGGATGTTTTTGCCTTTTCAAAGATGTACTATGACCATTGCAAGGAGAAGGGATTGAAGCCGAACGATGGTTTGTGGTATTAAGCACAACATCTTAGAAGAGACTCCAAGACTGAATTTACGCAACGAAGGGACGCAGGACATAAATTGCAAATGCATTACTGGATTACTTAGAGGTAATCTTGAGTTGAAACTAGCAGATTGAATTCGTACTCTTGCTCTTTATGGGCGTTTCCTTGTCAGGCTTTCGGGAGGTACCTAATGGGGAACCATTCCCTAGGTCTCCAGCACACTAATACCCTAAAACCAACTTCATCGCCCCCTGGGATCGCTTGGAGCCTAACATGGACTCATCTCTAGATTACAAAGTAGTTCGCCAGGGTTGACCTCATACCTAAGCTGACCAAGCTCAACTTTGTGCCTCAGGCAGCATTTATCTATAACGTTGCAACGTTATGGTCGGCGAAAAAGCCTCTCCTTTGGCTCATAACGCCATTTTCTTCACAGAACCATTATACAGCACAAGCAGCCCAAGAAGAAGCTACAACAACTCAGCTGAAACCATGTGGTTGATTAACACTACGACCCTCACACTTGAACTATTTGCTCGCTCTGAAGGCGTCAAATATGCCATTCTCTCACACACCTGGGGAGGCGACGATGAAGAGGTCACCTTTCAAGATATGGAAGATGTCGACCATCGCGAGACAAAAATCGGCTGGGCAAAGATAAAAAAGACATGTGACCTCGCAAAGAATATGGGCTTGGACTATGCCTGGGTCGACACGTGCTGTATCGATAAAACCAGCAGTGCCGAATTAAGCGAGGCCATCAACTCCATGTTTTCATGGTATCGAGATTCCAAGATATGCTTCGTCTACTTGTGTACTCGCATACACGAGCCGCAGTTACACGCCAGTGGAAACCTCTTGGACGATGAGTTGGCCAGCTACAGGTGGTTTCAGAGAGGGTGGACACTCCAGGAGTTGATTGCGCCATCCCACATGAGCTTTTTCAACGAGGACTGGGAAATCCTAGGGACGAAGGAATCACTGAGGGAGCACCTGGCGAGAATCACTGGAATCGACACTGTTGTTCTCAAGAGTGTGGAAACTCTGCAGAATATCAATATCGGCAAGAGATTCTCATGGGCAGCCAAGCGGGAGACCAAGAGAGTTGAAGATATTGCATACTGCCTCATGGGTATCTTTGGCATCAACATGCCTCTTCTTTACGGAGAGGGTTCAAGGGCTTTCATCAGGTTGCAAGAAGAGATCGCCCGCTCAACAAACGACCTCACATTGTTCGCCTGGCAACAATCCAGAAAGTCAGCCGGGTCCAACTGGCAGCTCAGCGGCATCTTTGCCACCTCACCCAAAGAGTTCCGTCATTGCGACAAGTTACTTGTTCCCCGGGGAAAGCTCGAGGCAGAAACCGAGTTCACACTCACAAACAGAGGACTACGGTTCGAGAGGAACTTTGACGTGAGCTATCCTGGATTCGACTCTAATGAGAATCATCTACCAGAGGGTGATTTGTTCATGAGGTTGGACTGTCTCGAGAGAAGTGACCGTACACATCACGAAGCTAGATGGGTCGGCATCGCGCTGCGCAAAATTGGAACAACCTACCTGAGATTGTTTCCCGACGTTCTTCAATATTGCTCTTCCATGGTTACACACAAAGTTTCTCAGGTCAAACAAGTTGTCTACATTGCATCATTTCTCTCCGATTCAGACGCTGAAATCATCACCAAGAATATCATGGTCGGCATATACTACAACAGCATCCCGCGATCACCTATCATGAACACTGGGTACATGTCAGACCCCTCATTCGGAGATGAACCGCTAGGAGTGGACGGCTTTGGATCTGGAGGATTGCGCAGTTGCATGCATCTACGGTTCTTCGCTTTCAACGTGGGCAGGCCATCTAAGGTCTATCGCATGGCCCTAGTTTGTGGACTGCAGGTACACACAAGGGGTGAAGGGGTTCAAGACACCCCTTGGGCTTTGCTGTGCTCAGAGAAACAGTTGCTCGAATCTGTCCCTCGCGCGGCTTCCTACAAAGACCTCTTTGCTCCAGAACCAACAGAAGGGGGAGTCAGTGCCCAAGAGAGAACCGAATTCTTTCGGGATTACGTCTTTGAGAGATACTTGGACGACTCTGGGCATATCAGCCAGACCACGATGCCTGATTTGCTTGTCGTCGAAGACCCAAGTACGTCCTACGTGAGACAACACGAGGTTTCAGTCTCGATCAACCAACCTTCGGAGGCTAGGTTTCCAATGTCTTCTCGTTACGATTACGTGATTTTTCTGTCTTATCGCAAGGGTTATAAGAGCACTGGGTCTGATCCTCGGCGTCTAGGGGGGCGGACAAGATAAAAGGGAATCAGGGTCCGTTAACCAATATGTAACCATGCCATTGAGAATATTCATATTCTTCTTTCAAGAGTTGGGCAACTCATATAAGCCTCAAATCCGTCATATCTAAGCCTTGGCAGCCTTAGCGGCCTCCGCACCCTCAGGATCATGTGCCACAACTTCAATCTCCACTCTCATATCATCCTCACCAAGCCTCGAAACCCCAACACAAGTCCAGATGGGCTGATGATCCGGCATCCACTTCTTAAAGCCTCTAGTCATGGCAGCAAGAGCTTCGTTGTTGAGAGGAACATGATACGAGTTGACTCGAAACACCTGGCTCCAGCCCTTGCCACCGGCATGCTTAAGGTTGTGGTCGACGGTCTTGAAGGCTTGTTCGATTTGCTCGTTGATTTCGGTGGGAATCTCTGCCACCTCTCCCTCAGGACGCCATCCACCTAGTACAAATCAGTTTTAGTCAATATTAGGAATTAGAAAGACTTTGAACTTACCTTGTCCAGAGCACTGGATGGTATCTCCAACTCTGACAGCTTGGCTGAAAGAGTACTTCTCTCTGTTGCTGGTACCGGCGCCGGGGTAGGCGTAATACTGAAGGTGTGACATTTTTATTAAGTGCGAATATTGAATGAGAAATGTTTGTTGTAGACCGGAGTAGACGCCTGAATGGGATTCTTATAGTCTACACAATGCCATGAGATGGGCGGAATCTAGATTCCGTAACCCCGCCAAATTATTAATCCTGAATCATGACGCATCATAGCATGACAAGATTCCAAGTCTTGAACTCTATTTGTTTGTGATAAGCTCACCAAGTTATACCTGAAAACAGCGCAGCCATGGAAAACCCCCTTTTCCCCCAAAAGAGTCGCCGAGCTTTGTCTTAGCTATCTGTATAATCTCCTAAAAATGACACCCCAGGCCAATTCCAGGTGAAATGCTCCCATAATGCATCACTCTCTGCGAGGATTCCAGCATCAGGTTCCAAAACTGGCTGCATATGTGGGTTCTCCTCCAGTGCCCACGAAGGCCAGCCTATATTCCCAATCGCTTGGTCGCTTCTATCATGATTCTCTGACAACGTACTGCTCAGTCCCACCTCTTGTGAATTTAGATCAGAACTACCTTGCTTTGTGATAGATTTGGACGCTGTAGCCCCCGTCTGTTTACCACCCATGCGATCTCGCATAATCTTTAGCAAGCTGCAATGGTACCTGGCAGGAGGCGCCCATGCAACCGACAATTCCTTTAGCGTTTGAAGACACGACTTGACTCTATCGTCATCTGCTTCACTGGTTCCATGGCATTGCCTGCTCTGGCATACTGGGTCAAGAAGAGCCAATGCTGCTGAAAGATTTGCATACGTTGCGACTAGAGGACTTTTTCGAAAGCTGCCAAATACTTGGCGGTATTGATCCCCCAGAGAAGATGTGCTCCTTGCAGCCTCGAGATAGGTGGCGACTGCCTTTTGTGTGAGAGGATCAACTTGTTGCTCAGGGGCTCGGGGCGAGCTGGAAGGCCTGGATCGCTGTATGTATGGCCTCGCGAGAAGGATGACAACGGTATGATACACCATGCCGAGGATGTAGGCCTGAGGGAAGCGGTTGGGAGCTCCACCTTGGATTGGCTTGAGCTCTGTACATAGGCCATATAACCAACTCTTCAGCTCTAGAAGAGTCGAGTCGAAAAAGTTCCGCCGTTGGTCACCGACCGACAACTTCTTTGGAGCATACCTAAAATGTTCAGCCGCTGGTCATTCCTCAGGGTCGTGACGGCTTACAAGTTCGAGAGGATTCTTTCCATGATCTGGCTCAGTTTGATCCAAGAGGTAAGTAGTGCGACAAATATTCTTGGACTGACTGAGTAAAGTGCATGGCGAGGGTCGCTCTGTTGGGCATGGGTTGGTATCTCCGGCATCTTGACAGCCCCTTGGAAATCCTTCAATCCGCCGTCATTGTCAGAGCAGGTACTCAGGTACTCTAGTCAGGGGGAGCTCACCAACATTGCACAAACGCGTCCCGTGTAGCCGGCAGACGTCTTATCCACACAATACAAAGCCCAGTACAACTGCCTCCGAAGTTCTGCTTCTTCCACAGTCATACGTACCGAACTGGCCAGAGAGTCTGGGTCGAGATGAAGACCCATATCCACGACCAGCCTATTCGCCATGCCCGAGTATAGCCATCCGGCAGCATCTTGACCGGAACCCTGGCAGTGTTAGATGAAGTGTAGCCAGCGAGGGGTGGGTGCTCACAAAGTAGAAAATACTCAGGACAGACAGTGATTGAATTGTCGTAATGTTCGGTCGCTTGAGTTCGTCATGAAGAAGGGTCTCGATTGTATCAAGAAACGGGCGACCAGCCGTGTTTGCATCTTCTGGATCCGAGCGGGCTTCGGCACGATCCGAGTATCGAGAACCACAAGCAAGTATGCAGTGCAGCAACAGCGGGCTGTAATACCGCCCCTTGCTTCTTTTGCTGTCGCGAAATAGCGCCTCATCGACAAACGGGAACCAGGGGTTGTCCCAGATAAAGTAAAGGTCCAAGAGGTGAGCCTCAACGTCTTGGTCGACGATTATTTGGTCACCAAGCGCCGTATCATATAAGTTCATGAGTGGTGAGGAGTGTTCCTGGGGAGAAAGATCTTGTGCATCTGGAAGATTTCTTAGCTCTGAGCGAGGGGTTGGTTGTAAACAGGCAACCAAATAGGAACGGGATGAACAGAGCACACACCATCAGAAGCCCGAAATGCAAGACGACCACTTGTAGTACCAAAATACCGAGCCTCGCCGTCTTGATCAAAATTCATTGACTCATCAAGAGCCAATGCCCCTTCGACAGCATCACACAATTGATCCAGTGCAGTCGCTGAGACATCGGTTGTGGAGCTCTGTAGAACAACGTCCCGCTGCATCAACTGAGCCGCAGAAGCATCGATATCAATGGAATGCATGCGTAGAATCTCTTCTAGAATCTGAATTCTAGCTTGTAGCTGTCGAACGTATGCCTTGGGGGCCATTCCACGGCCGTCTTCCTCTGTGGTGTATACGCATTCAAGTTGACGGCCTGAACAGCGTGAGCAAGCCGGCTTCTGGCCATCACACTATCCACCAGTCAGCACAACATGCTGTAATATGACATGAACGCATGGGGTCCACCTTTGCACGGCGACGGCGGCATTCTTGGCATGCCTTTGCTGCGTATCGGCCCCGGGTTCCGGACTTGCCGGGAACGGTTGCGTTCTGCCGGGGATTAGAGGACAGGGGGGCTGATCCTCGGCCAACAGGTGTTGCATCAACCATCTTGATACGGCGAGGAACTAGCAAATAATGATGGGGATCAGGTGAGAAGGAGGCACTGAGTGTGTTCTGTGGAAGACGAGGATGCTCCGGTGCGGGGATCCACTTGGGCGGAATTTACATTCCGGGAGCGCGCTCCGGAGCTCGACAAGGACATTTCTAACAGAGTTTATCGCTCGCAGGGACCAGTTCGAGTCAATGTCACAATTCAAATTGATAGGCATATCCTCTGAGCCCTGTTTTTGCGTTTCGGCAACAGAAATTTAACAGTGATGCCCAAAAACGAGTGTCCTGTTCAGCCTTCAACCCACGCCACATCCAGACACTGAGCATCCACCCTCCAGCAAAAAGAGAACCTCACTGAACACCTTCAACGTTCCAAGAGGCAAAAAGCTATGATGAGAGTGGGATTCGAACCCACGCCTATTTCTAGACTGCGAATCGTTACTAGTTCTTGTGGAACCTGAACACAGCGCCTTAGACCGCTCGGCCATCTCACCTTACTGGTTGTTGGATTCCGACGAAGAATTTGGTGGCTATGTCGAGCAGGGATAAGGTGGAGAGGAAGACGAAGCCCTAGTGTGGTTGCTTATGGTTGTCAATTGGGTGGTTGGGAGCAGAGATTTCATGCTTGAGGTTGCGTCCCGTGGTGGGGTTTCATAGACTTGCCTTTTTAGGTAACGTCTTGAATTAGAGTGACCAATCAGGGACGGCCCGAAGAGCGGGAACGTGGGGCTGCTTAACCGAGACTCATGTTTAGACAAGACTTTATCAAATATCTGCCACGGTCTCAAGGGAGCGATGTGATTAAGATACTCGAGGGAGATAGTAAAGAAGATGAAAGACAATTCTGGTTCCTCTCGTATAGATATGGGCTTCAAAAGAAATGAACAAGGCTCATATTCTCTACCTCCAAAACACACCGCTTCTCAGGGATTGTCTGTCCAAGTTCATCGGCATCAATCCACCCTAGAGCAGCCCATACAGTTCTGAGAACTGGAACGTCAGATCTATTCGATAGGCCACTAGATGCCCGGAACGAGTTTCTTTCTTCACACATGCCACATCTCCTGGCGTTCCTCCTCTGATTCTCCTCTTGTTCGTGACAGCCCGTCAACGCCAGGATTTCTGTACCAACTTGTGCTTCCACTTTCAGATCCTCTCTACATCGACAGAGACCATCCAAGGCCACGACCAAGCAATGCTACTGTCTCTTCCCACTCTCCCACTCTTATCCCCATTGTGCTCCCCCATCCCTCATCCAATCACAAGGCAAGATGGCCGAGCGGTCTAAGGCGCTGTGTTCAGGTTCCACAAGAACTAGCAACGATTCGCAGTCTCGCAAGAGGCGTGGGTTCGAATCCCACTCTTGTCAGCTCTATTTTTGCGGTTTCCGCCTTCTTTTTGCTGTGTAAGTTGTCCTTGTCAGTGTCAAGTCCCCCGAAGCCGTGGGGGGCATTGGGGGCATGGTTGTTGTTGGTAAATGCTAGAAAGTACGGTGTTCTATTCTCAAGTCTTTAATATCAATGACAGAACGATTTTCACCTCGACTTGAGCTTAAGACAAAAAAAAAACACGCAATCATCACCCACAGCGTCAACAACAATCCAGAGAGAGCGAAGAAAAGAGGCACAACGCCCCAATGTGTGGTATGGCTGAGAATAGGCTGCTGTGGCCTATCGACAAGCACTGGCTGAATGTCCGATTCCTCAACGGAAGCTGGTTCAGCAGGGAGTTTGTGCGAGCGACGGTGGAAGCACACTTCAACTCCCTACTTATGGGCATTAGGTTCTATTTCAACGAGGCGGGCGAAATTGGCAAAGCCGACATCCGGATCAAGTTCTCAAACACGCTCTCCTACTCCCACGCGGGAATAAATGCCAAGTTGGTTCGCTGGAGCCGCAGGCCGACCACGGTGCTGGACTGTGAAACTCCATTGCGCTCGAGCCCCTTGGTTCTCCGTATCGGATTGCAGTAGGATATTCTACACGAGTTTGGACATGCTCTTGGCCTGTTTCACGGACACCAGCATTCGGAGTGCGGGAGGAAGTGGGACATCAGACTTCTTCAACACAGAACAGGGTGGTCTCGGGAAAGAGTTCTAAGGAACTACGCCCTCCATTCGCCTGAAGGCAAGACTTTGGAGCCCTATGAGCCAAAGTCTGTGATGCATTATATCGTCCAAAAGGGTGACGATCTCCTTGGCAAGGAAACAAGCTCCATCAACGTCGTCTTGTCGGAGGGAGATAAGAGAATGCTCGCCTTGCTCTACCCGCCACGAGAGGAGGATGTTTTTAAGCCGCCGGGAGACAACTCGGAGAATAATACGCCCAAGAAGCGAAAGTAGTAGAAGCGGCTAGTTAAGTGGGGATAAAAAAGGTAAAAATAATAATATTATAGAGTTTAAAACATACCTATCCCATATATCTATAGTATAAAATTACCTAACTTATTAAAAGTAATAAGTACTAGGTAAAGTATTAAACCTATTTAATAACTTTAGGGGGCTACTTTATTAAACTTATAATACTTATAAGTAATAATAATAAAAACTTAAATATTTAATTAACTTTCTTATATATATATTATTTCTAGCTAGTACTAATATAATACTTACTAATATATATATATAGCTTGCGTGACTATTACGGTTATAATCTCTAAGGTTATAAAAAGCTAGGTAGGCAAAATAGTTATATTATATTAAAGCTTATTAAATCTAGGATAATAGTAGCTATAGCGAAAGATAAAGGTTTCCTTTATAAGGCCTTATTAAAAGGCAAAGGGTATATAAGCCTATTATTTCGCGGGTTTAAATAAAATATAATAATTATCTCTCCCTTTATACTAGATATCTTAAGGGCTATAAGAGTTAAGAAGCGCTTATTTTTACTTAAGGAGGAAAGCTTATAAGGTAATATAAGACCTAATATTACTATTAAGGTAAATAATAACCTTAATCTTATAATAAAAGGTAGCCTATATAATAGCCTAAATAATATATTTAATATTAAAAAGGTATAAATAAAAAATCTAAGAATAATATTAATAAATCTAAATAATATTAAGCTAAAGAAATATTAATAAAAATATATAAAAAACCTAAGAAGAAATAATATTTATAGTAATTATCTAAGAAGTAATAAAGGTAATAATAAGCTAAGTATAGCGCATAGTAATAATAGTCTTATATAAAGATATAACTTACTAAAATTAAGAAAAGATTAATATACTTTAGCGAAAAACTAAAGAAAATATAACTTATATATATAGATTTCTTTATTTTAATAAGGCTATACTTAAAATAATAAGTAATCTTAATAGTATTAAAAGCTTAATAAAAATAATTTAAAATTATTATAAAATAATAAAGAGTAATAATATTAAAAAAATAAAAATTAATAATATTATTATTAATATTAGGTATAATAAGTTTAATATAAACTTTATTAATAATACGCGAGTATATAATAAAGCTTATAAATATTATCTTTAAGGATTATAAAGGGATTTTATTAAAGATTAATTAATATTTAACTTAATAAAAATATATAAAAAAATAAATAAATTTATTATAATAATTATTATTATTTTTATTATACTTATATAATAAAAGAAATATAATCTTTATAATTATA
>NIZV01000435.1:0-26951 GCA_003947045.1 Fusarium ambrosium
CTGCAAGAAGATCACGGACCTAAAATTAGACCCCCGCCCCCAGCCAACCATGTGAAGCCAGTGAGTGCACTGCGCCGCATTGAGGCTGAGTCTGCTGCTTCTTTGTTCTTGTCTCTGCCAGCTTGCAGCGCAGTGCAGCGCAGCGCAGCGCAGCGCAGCGCTGGTTGTTTTTTCGGTTTTGTGCCTTGTGCCCGACTCAGCGGGAATTGCGGCACATTTTGGAACACTGAGCGTTTTCAGGGAATGGAGAAATGCTGGGGTCGATCATGCCCCGTTCCCTCCCACCACGTTGGAAAGAAGGCTGGGGTCGCTCCTTCCCTCCCTCCTGGCTTCCTTGGTGCTGACCTGACCGGGCGATCGTCACTGCCTGTTTACATATTTCCTTCCTTCCTTCCTTCCTTGGATGAACCAAGTTAATAAAAGCACTGTCCCATCGTCATCATTCCTGATCCATCTTTATTGACCCCCCCTCTCCACGTCCACGCGCGTTGTTTTTCTCCTCTTTTTATTATCCCCCCGTACGACCAACACATCCTCTTTCCATCCAACAACCAAAGAGAAAAAAACAGTTTACAAGTCACTCGTTTTTTTTTTCTCTGCCGATTTTAGCGACATTGTCATTCGTTTTTCTTGTGTGACCTGCTTTTTTGAGGCTTGGAAACTATCGGATTTCTCGGCAATTTTATTGAATCATCACCAACCATTTGGGAACAAACCAGGCTGGGGTGGCTGGACAGCTGAAAGCGGGCGCGCCCAACGCTCATTCATCCCTTGGACACCACGGCGGCTCTTTTTCGCTGTCGCATCCAACTTCTTTTCAACGATTGTCTGATTGCGCTCCAACATTTTGGCGGAATTGAATCTCACTGCGACAACGAACGACGACGACT
Organism: Fusarium ambrosium; assembly: GCA_003947045.1. Taxonomy (NCBI): domain Eukaryota; kingdom Fungi; phylum Ascomycota; class Sordariomycetes; order Hypocreales; family Nectriaceae; genus Fusarium; species Fusarium ambrosium. Next base: position 891 of record NIZV01000435.1, read on the forward strand.
CGCACTCTCCGCTTGCCCATCATGGCGTCGAGGTGGCTCACACTCTTCCTCCTCCTGTCGCCCGCACTCGCCGCCGAGAACGACTTTGGCTTTTACCCAAAAGGCGCGCAGAGTTGTCTATACAAGGCTGCCGACGATGCCGACTGTACTGGAAAGGATTCCAAGGAGCTCAACTATTGTCTTTGTGGTCAGGGCAGCTACAAGAATGATTTCATCCTTGGCTCTGCACGATGTGTTGGCGAGGAATCACCCGACGATGTTGATGAAACCTTTGATACCATGCAACAGGCGTGCAAGGACTCATCCACGCCAATAAAGGTGACCAAGGAGGAGTTTCAAGAGGCTGCAAAGGAAGGCGAGACGACGACAACGACAGCGGACGGCTCGACGACCACGACAGCAACAAAGAGCAAGCAGACGGCCGATTTCACCACGACATCAGGTGGTAGGACAATCACCGTCATCGCAACCAGCGGCAACAGTAACGACGACAAAGATACTACCAAGGACGATGACTCGGGTCTGTCAACTGGCGCCACAATTGGAATCGCAGTCGGAGCCGCCCTGGTTGGAGTTGCTTTCATTGGCGCCGGTATCTTCTTCCTCCTGCGACGACGAAAGCGAAAGTCCGAAGAGTCTCACCCAATGCTTCCTCCCAATTACGACGGAAACCACGAGTACGCTGGCGCAACAACATACCCTCCCTCAGAGCCAAAGCCAGCATGGGCAACCACAGCACCCAACCAACAGGGCTATAACCATCCATATGCCGGCGCCTATGTCCCTCCCAAACCACAAGATATGCCAAACCCAAATCTCGTCTACGAGATGGACGGTTCCATACCACCTCCGGTTATGGAGATGCCCGGGACGACACCACACGGACACGGACACGGACGGTGATGACATGTGATGAAAGAAAAGGGAATTGGATTGGGAGTCTTGGGAGGATTTTGGATTGGTACTGGAACGGAATAATGGCCATATACTTGGGATGGCTGGCGTCCAACGGTTGGATGTACAAACATGAGGCACTCCATAGGGGGCCTCGAGGAGTTAATGATTGATTTGGGTCAACTTGAGATTCTGCGTCATAATGATTGTATATCACTGATGGCGGTATTGAACGTTATATTTTATATCTTGAGCACTGTTCTTCGTGACTTTGTTGAACCAAGACTTGATATCATATCTGGCAAGCGAGGCATTAATAATCTGTAATATTTTAAAGAGCCAGGTTCAACAGGCGAGTAAGCAGAAACTCCCATGGCCAGATTCTATGTATAGACGCCCCTCATCACGGGTGATGATCCACCTGTCCATGACTATACTGGGGCTTCCTCAGCGTCAGCAGTAATCACCACGATACAGTCTTCTCTTACTTGCGCATCCGAGGCAGCCGAACCAGAGACCACGCTGCGACATATTGAATGAACTCTGCCTTACCTTCGAACGTGGTCCACTTGCACCTGTCGGATGATACGTCCAAGACGTTGGACTCTCAGTTGATATGACCAAGTGTCATCGCTATTTATAACCTTTGCGCTCCTCTCTTGAGAATATTGTTTCTCTGGTCACTTTTGGCCCCCATTCATTGGGTGCCGTGTCGTTACAAGCCATCAACCTCTACCCTCTGAAGCGTCAAGGGATCTAGAGCTGCATCATGAACACTCTTTATTAGCTGGGCGTCATCTGGAACTGTCGCGCTATTACTCTAGCAGGTGCAAATACCCTTTATACTACTGCTGATAAAAAGGTTGAGTGAGACGAATCTCCCAAGTTCCTTCATTTCTACGCATTGTGAGTGGACTAACAAGCCGTTACCAGGGACAGCACAACCGTCCCGTCTCCATCAGTCCCCAGGATCCAGTGCCATGCCGACACTATGCTAACTAGTTGATCAAAAGGTTGACAGTTTATGGATGGTGTTGAAAGACGCTCTTATCGACGAGACTGGTCTTGCGCGATGCGTACACCGCTTGTCCTCAGTGGGGATTCTCATCGAGATAAGGACTCGTTCCCAGGTGTACTCTCAAGGTCCATTGCCTTTGCTAGTCGGGTGTCAAGCGACATACCCGGAGACGCTACGAGAAAGTAATCATCATCTCTAAATTGAACCTATCTAGGCCCAAAAAGATGTTGCACTTTGTTCTCTCTTATTCTTGGCTAACTCCATCCAAGCCCTCCAGAACTCGCCAGAAACCCTTTGACTGGGTAAAATCTGAGCATTTCTCTCCACTGGGAGTCCAACGAAAGTCGGGCCTTGTCCAGGGAAAAAAGCGTCATGGCTTCAATGTCGAGGACTCATGGACACTTCGCTTCACCCGTTTACCCTAGAGCCGGGTTGATCACAATCGCGTCGAATTCCCTATCAGCTAGCTCTGCTGAACATCAGAGAGCCATCCGGATAGGCAATCAAATCTACATAGTTCCTCTCGATTCTTACCTTGGGAATAAGTTCCGTCCTCACTCGAAGATGAACGAAGCCACACCCATCCATCACCTCGATGTTGCCAGACAAATGTGGCGCAAGCCGTTGAGCTGTGGCGTCACCTCAACAAGCCTCGGCTCCCCCCACACAAACCACTCCAGCTAAACTAGCTTTCTCGCCAGGTTTCACATGTCTCTTTCTCTCTCTATCCCTCAAGAGCTTTAATTTTCGAGGTCTGTTGTGAACAGCAAATCATTGTTCTGTCATCTACATCGAGAAATTGACGAATCACGACTCTGTGTCAGACTTCAAACCGAATTTGGACAAAATGGCCGACAGAAAGACCTTTGTGCTTATTACAGGGTAAGGATTTTTTGACGAATTGAACGTGTTGAGATGGATGCTGAGATGAGGTAGCTGTTCGCCTGGTGGCATTGGGCATGCCCTCGTCAATGAATTTCATCGTCGAGGTTAGTTTTCCATATTCTGTATCGAGATACTGTTTACTCATGTTCTATAGGCTGCCATGTCATTGCTACGGTGAGAAACACCGACATGATCAAGGACCTTGAAGCTCCCGGCATCAGCGTTCTTCCCCTCGAGGTGACCAAGCCTGAGAGCATCGTTGAGTGCAAGAACAAGGTCGCTGAGCTCACTGGCGGCCGTCTCGATATTCTCGTCAACAACGCGTAAGATCTCATCTCCCACCCAATGACAGATACTGACCACTTCAGCGGCCGAACGCACACCATCCCAGCTCTGGACATGGACCTCGACGACGTCCGCGCCACATACGAAGTCAACGTCTTCGGCCCCATGTCCATGGTTCAAATCTTTGCGCCTCTCCTCATCGAAGCCCGCGGTCTAATCCTCAACATCTCGAGCACATCGTCCATGGTGCCCTACCTCTTTGGCGCAATCTACTCGTCCACAAAGGGCGCCATCAACGTCTGGGGTCGAGCTCTACGCCTTGAGCTGAAGCCATTTGGAGTGCGTGTCATGACGGCTGTTACTGGCACTGTGAGGTCTAACATTGCGAGCCGCACTCACCGGTCCCTGCCTGAAAACTCGCTTTACAAACCTGTTGAGGACGTGTTTGTGCGTCGTCTTACGTTCAGCCAGACTACGGCGACTGTGCCGACTGAGGTCTATGCGCGCAAGGTGGTTGGACAGGCTCTTAGGGGCGAGGGATGGTTTGGAGGTTTGATTGGAGGTACTCCTGACTGGTACTGGGCTGGAGGAATGTCCGGGCGGGTTTGGATATTGTCCTGCCTGCCCAGGTGGGTGAGCGAGGGCATCATTGGCATCTTCTTCAAGGTCGGCAGCATGAGCAGACGTATCCAGCAGGCACGCGCCAAGAAGGACTAAAGTGGAAGCGAAAAAGGGTAGTGCGATTAAGTGTGTTTGTGAAAGAAGTGAAGAGTACTGTTACTTTCTGGTATATCTAATCTTGGTAATTACGGTGTAAAAGCAATGTTCTTAAACACTGCTATCTTGTAGGAGGACTATCTTCTAGACTCCAAGCTTCGACTAGTATGTCGAAAGGGGGGGTATCCAAGGCTTTTTTAAGCCCACTTGCCAAGCAAACTCATCAGAACCATACCGCAGACAAGACCAAACAGGGCCAGAGTAGTCGTGAGGGGGCTGGCCTCGGTGAGCTCGCCTCCCCACATCCAGTCCTGAGCCCACATCTCTACAAGTCCGACCCAGACGAGAATACCGGCTGAGAGGGCATCCAGAGTTCCCAGGGCGATCAGAGTGGAAGGGTTATTTCCGTTGAAGACGTTTAGGACACCGATACCGATGCCCATGCCGATGGGCGTGACAAGGGCGAAGCCAGCGCCAAGGATGAGCTTCTTGGACAGGGAGACGGTCGAGGTGCCAGTTCGGTCCACGGCGGGAGTGGGACTGTGCGAGTGTCCGTGGGAGTGGAAATGGGCGAGAGGAGTCTGTCCATAGCCAGCCGCTGCGATACGGGTACCCAGAGCGATACCCTCAAAGAGCTGGTGGAAGATGATGACGATGGACAGAGTGATGAAGAAGGAGTCGCCAGCAACAACAAGCGTAATTCCGATGACTACAGAGGTTAGTAGACGTCATGACAGAGAAAAGAGTACTTACGCAGCGAGTGGAAGATGATACCAGCTTCCATGATAGTTACGTTGGTAAGTTCCGCCTTCGCAAGCGCCTGGGGAGACATGACGCCCTCGGACTTGTTCTCCTTGTTCTCCTGCCAGCGCATGGCTCGGTGGACAAAGTACTCAATAAGGAACGAGATGAAGAGACCGGCCATGACAATGGCAGCGGTAGTGGCTTCGTACAGGAGCTCACCGAGACATTCGTTTCCGAACATCATGGTCGCGTGGGTGAACAACTGTCAGGGTCAGTGGGGAAGAGCCTGAGAGATGGTGGGAACGTACGTGAACAAAGGCAGTGGAGATAATAACACCAGTACCGAACTGCTTGAGGACAATGAGGAAGAGGTTGGACTTGATGGGCATGAAAGTGGACATCAAGATGGGACCAAAGACACCTGGAAATTGTCAGTTTCGGGCTTCCAAGATGTGAATCTGACCTACCAATGGAACTGGCGACGAGAACAACGAAAAGCATGCCAATACGAATGCCAATCTTGTAGTCTCGGTCAACCTTTCCACAAGAGCGAGTACCATCCTCTTCGGAGCCGTTGCTACCTCCAACACAATGCCTAATCGTGTTAATATTGAAACAAATGGAGACAAAACAGCGACATACTCGACACCGGCGTGGAAGTGGCAGTGTTCCTCCTCAGGATCAGCTTCGCCAGACTCGACATCTTCAGCGAGGATGATTGGAGCCTCGCCATCGTCAGACATGCAGTAACTGGGTAGTGTTAGCTATAATTCGACTCCGAAGACCTGAATAACTTGCGTCTCGTCACCGTGGTTGTGGCAATCGGTGAGCTGGGCGGGAAACTCCTCGGTGTTGGTGATGGTGGTCTGGACGTAGTACTCAGTCGAGCTGGGACCCATGCAGTAGCTATCCCTTGTTAGCATCTATCAACTGCGCACAATAAAGACAACGCACAGAGAGGTATCGTGCATGTGGCACTCAGTAACGGCGGTGATCTTGTCCGTATCAGCGGTGGAGCTCTTGCCAGTCTCCTTGGCCGCCGTCTGGGTAGGGACAGCTTCGTTTTCGCCGAGAACTTGAACTTCGCCACCGTTGGGGTTCATGCAGTAGCTAGATGATTGTCAGAGGCGCGTCGATGTGGGAGGACGAAAAGAACTTGCACGTCTGAACCGTGATTGTGGCAGGCAGTGTACGAAGAAGGAGGATCCTCAGTGGCCGTCGCCTCGGCGGCCTCAGGGACGATCTGGTACTCTGTCGAGTCTGCCATGCAGTACCTGTAAAATGTCAACAACCATCATCCCAATCTCCGAGACGAGAGCACATACTGCGTCGATCCATGCATGTGGCATCCGGTTAGAGACTCAAAGTCCATGCTGGCCTCGGCTTCGGCGCTGGTGGCCGTGGCCTGGCGTCTGATGGCACCAGGGTTGATCGAGGCCGACACGATGCCGGCAAAGAGCAGCGCTCCGACGAACACCACGGCGGGACGGCTCCCGCAAAGACGGCCGGTACGAGTCATGGCGGTTCGGAGAGCGAGTGGTATGCAGCGGTGGGAGAGCATGCAATTGTTATTGACCGAAGAGCGAAGTTGCGCCTTGCGGGATGATCGATCTGGACGAGAGGCAGGAGGAAGAAAGGAAGAAGAGGTGGAAAAAAGAAGGTTAATATGTAAACGTCTGCGTGGGGGCGAACTCTGCAGTGAATAAAAAAGTCCCCTACTCTAATGGATGGAGGGTTGGATATCAAGGTCCTCACTGACCAAGAGAAACAAAGTTCTGTCAGTGGCGGGCAGCTGCAGGCTGGCAGAACCGTGGGGCATCGACCTGGATGGATTATTCGGTTGGCTTGGCTTAGCTGATGGACGGAAGTAGATGCCTGTTCGTCTTCCACGGAGTATATGCTGTGAGTTCATGTGCAATGACACGAGGCGGGGGATGCGTTGTGGTGCGGTGCTAGGTTCGTCGTAGGTGAATCATGGGTAAGAAGGCTCCACGGCGACGTTCCGATGACCAACAGGCTGGACAATCCTCGGTCAGTTTTTTTGGCGGCGCCTCCTTCTCGATGGGGGGAGGGAGGACTTTCTTCAAGGGTCCATATCGATGTGTGTGTGAAGAGGGTGTGCATCGGGTACGCGACCTCAATGTGTCAAGTTCCAAGGCCGTGGATGCGTGGGATATGGATCTCAGCGGAGCCCGGGGAAGAAGCGGTTATGCCATGAGTTGGAAAGCAAACGCTCCGATTCGAGAGGAAGGAGCGACCCATTGGAAAGGTTGGGGGTTACTTCTGTCTAGTTTACCTACACCTTGCACGTCACTTGATAGAGACACGGCCTCCTCAATGCATGCGAACCAACATCTTACTACTTTTACCTTACTCAGGTACCGAGGCCCGATGCACAGTCAACGTAAAGCCCTTGCTCGTCGGCGTGGGCGAGGTTGAGCGAGTGGGCAGTTGCAGAGTGAAGTTGAGAACCTTGATAGACTATTCTGGATGGATCAGAACCACCAGGCTAGGAAGCGCCAAGACCCAATAGGTGAAGGGTGCCCCCTCGCGCGCGAGAAGAGGGAAAAAAACAGGGAATTTCTCTGCGGGAATAATTCCTTGACATGGGGTGAGCTTATTTGAGAAAAAAAAAGGTTACTTTTATGGATAATTTACGTTGGCGCTACTCATGCGGGAGGGCGCACACCACATGGTGCGTGACGCAGATGAGGGTGCCATCATGGGGGATCGATGAAGCTGAGATGGGATTGATCATCATGGATGTTGGTCGTCATGGACAGCAAGGTGCTCGTGAATTGTAAGATGCTGTTGGTTCTGAACGTTGTCCTGGTGGGTGGCACAAAGGCATGGCCATGTAGAACTGACCACAATGTAACGTTCTGAGCCACCATCCATGAGGTCTTGAATTACCCGGTCAATGTCAACACAGCAGCGACACATGGTCATGTTTCTCAAACTTTGAAACAAGTCAATTCGTACAAGGCTCACCCAATTCAGGCAACATGTCTTGTGACATCACCAAAAGCAACAGCATCAGAGTAGAAAAGTGGGAAGAATTGATTAATCGAGCTATCAAGGTGTAGCTGAATCGAACGAAACTACCTAAGTAACGGTGGTGTGTGTGAAATTGTTGCCATGTCCTTTTTAATCATCCGCTGCTCTATGCTCCCAGGGGCCGACACGACAAAAAGACCCTCCCCTGGATGCCTAACTGTACAAAACCTTACAGGGCCAGAACAGCCGCGGCGAAGAGGCCGACGACGGGGACCATCTGGATGCCCGCGGCGTTGGTGACGGTGGCCTCGCCGGAGGAGGTGGGAGTGCCAGAGGCGGCACCAGTGCCAGAAGCAGCACCAGTGCCAGAGGCAGCACCAGTGGCGGGACCCTCGCAGTGCCCTGTGGATGTGTTAGCTGATGTGAGAGATTGAGCGATTGAGGAACGTACAGTGGTCGCCATGGGGCTCGCAGCCGACAGACTCGGTGGGAGAGGGGGCAAGAGACTCGGTGGCCCCAGCGGAGTGGTCGTCGTGCTCCTCGGTGGTAGCAGCAGCGATGGACTCGGAAGTAGTCACAGCGTCGGCGGCAGCACCACCAGAGGTGCGAGCAGCCTCGCAGTGCCCTAGAGATTGTTAGATCGATTGACGTTGTAGAGGGAAGAAGGAAGACGAACAGTGGTCACCATGGGGCTCGCAGCCGACAGACTCGGTAGGAGAGGGAGCAAGGGACTCAGTAGCACCGGCGGAATGGTCGTAGGTAGTGGTCTTGGCGTCGACCTCGGCGACAGAGGTGCGAGCAGCCTCGCAGTGCCCTGGAGAGATGGGTTAGCATTTGGCGCATCGCGGGCGAAGAAGAGATGACGTACAGTGGTCACCGTGGGGCTCACAGCCGACAGACTCGGTGGGAGAAGGAGCAAGGGACTCACTCTCACCAGCCTCGTGGTCATGATCATCGTGATCCTCCTCGTCGGTGGTAGCGGGGGCCTTGGCGGTAGCGAGAGTGGTGCGGGCAGCCTCGCAGTGCCCTAGATAGTTAGATCAAGCTGCGACAAGCAAAGGTCGAAGGGGAAAAACAAACAGTGATCGCCATGAGGCTCACATCCGACAGACTCGGTGGGGGAGGGAGCCAGAGTCTCGGCGGCCAGGACGGCGGGGAAGAGGCCCAGGAGGGCGACAGCGAAGGTGGTGGTCTTCATCTTGACTTGTTCTGTGGTTGGTGTTGAGGAGGGTGTGTTGAAGAACGAGTGGCTTTTTGTCAGAAGGGTGAAGATGAGGATGCAGGAACAACAACGGGAGGGCGGGTAACGGGTGTGGAGGGGAGAGGTTTTATATGTAGGCGTAGGTGATGAGTGTCAGTGACGGTGCAGTGGCAGCCACTGACAGCTGAAGTAGTGTCAAGGGGGGGCGTGGAGGGTTAGTGACTGTGATTCACTGCCCTCTACGGGATCGCCAAGAGAGAAAAGAGATGGAGGCTGCAGCAGCATCAAGGTTCGTGTGCGGTGCAATTGGATCCTGACAAACGGCCCCGCGGGCGTGGATACGAGGGGTGTCCAGAGACAGAGACAGACACACTTGAAGCTGAAGATCGGACAAGACGACGTGGGGGGAACCATGTTTAGATCCTTGAATTTACAAGCTCATTGTTCGGTGAGACTACGAGCGAAAATAGAGTAGAGACTACGGATATAGACAAGAGACATGGGCATGCATGGGAGTGTGAGTAGCCATGCAGCGGATGGAATGTGCTCAACGGGAAGATGGGACAGGGCCCTTGTATGCTTATGCTGCACAAGGTTACGAAAGAACAAAGAACATCGAGTCAACCATTGGTTCCTCGGTCAAAAGCCAAGGGTAGATCAGAAAGTCCGGCGTGGAGAATGTCGTACAGAGTGAAGTTGTCCGTTGGACCCTTGTCGTTGGTGGAGATGCTGCAGCACATGGGTTAAACAAAAAGAAATCGCGAGGCTTGGCAGGGCCATCAAGGTCCTCACCTTAAATCGACTCAATTTCTCCACTTTTCCCGCGCTTGCCCCGACAGAAGGAAGCTCAGCTGGTTGTGCGGCCTTTCCCCCCCCCCCCCACTGTTCGTTATTCCCCTCCATCCTTTTGCTAGAAACGGCGACTCGCCAAAAAGACCATCTCATGCCAAGTCTCTAAGCCAAAGGAACCTCAGACCACTGACCGAAAAACCGTACCAGCAATTGAATTGGGCCACTTTGAGGCTCATGCTTTTTAAGTAAAGGTGTTGAATATTATCGGGTGGTTTGCATCATGCAGAGTTGTCTTGTTTCTTCCTCTTCTTTTTTTTCTGCACGCACACCTTGAAACGTCTTCTCTCTCTCTCTCTCTCTCCAGGTTCGTCGTCGCTTACCCCCCTCCCCCCCCGTTGGTGGAACGGTTCACGGCTCGCGGGATACAACCGACCAACAGCCAGAGCCAGCATTAAATTAACCCATGTCAACCTTGATAAACTAACCGTGGCGTCCAGGGGAATAGTACATAGTTTGTTTTTCGCTCTCAAGGCCCTCTTTTTCTCGCTCATCACGTAAGGGCATATTACAAAGACAAGAACCTCCGTCTTGAGTTGTAGACTTTTTGGTCGCAATTGAGAAAAAAAAAACATCCCATCACCATGAGACTTCAGCTCGCCTCCACGGCGCTTCTCTCGTCCGCCACCCTGTTACTTCTCTCCATCGGCCCCTTATGCACGGCTGCGGACGCCAACGAGGCCGGGAACATCAAGGTTGAAGCTGCCGCGAATCAAAACGGGCCTGACGTCGCCTCCGACCTGGTTTGTTCCTCTTTTTTTTTTTTAATCTTTTTATCTCCACCCTTTCACCACCACCACCACCACAACAATGTCATTTAGTCAGATAGCGACAACAACGGAAACAACCTTGCAACCTCAGCTAACTTATACGTCATTACAGTCTGGTACCTTGAGTTCTCCTATTGAGGTGGTCCACGAGGTTCTTGTCACTCTGGAGCAGTTCGCTGGAGAGCCCAACACGCCTCGTCATGTAGAGGCCAAGAAGAAACTGATGGGTAACATGGCCAGGGATGCCGGTACCTGGAACAAGAACCATCCCAGACATCGTCTTCTCGACGCTCTTTACGGATTCAGCAAGTACCATGAGCGTCAAAAGGCTGAGCTTGACCGATTTGAAGGCTTCTACAAGCATGTCACCAAGGCTCAGAGATCTGTAAGTCAAACTCTGTCTAGAAACTCTATTTGATTTTCTAACCTTTGCATGTATCTAGCTGCTTGAGAAAGAACTTCAGTATTCCAAGAAGTTTGCCCGCTTCGATGCTCTCCTCACCAAGAACCAAGACCTCTGCAATCGTATTGTCCAGAATGCGATGGAGTATTACGAAATCGGACAGGATGAGCTTCAGAAGCATGTCAAGGAACTTGAGGCCTCAGGAAAGGTTGCAGACCGGGTCTCTGTCTCTCAGGCTTTGAAGCACTATGTTCGTGACTGGACCGAGGAGGGTGCCTCTGAGAGGAATGGACCCTTTGGTTGTCTGATCAAGACCTTGGAAGCCTTCTTCCCTGAGAGAGATGGTGCGGCTCCTATCAAGGCCTTGGTTCCAGGTTCTGGTCTTGGCAGGCTGGGCCATGATATTGCCAGACTTGGAGGTAAGATCCATGTTTCATTCTCATGATCACATCTAACATCTAGTCTAGGCTTCGAAGTAACCATGAACGAGTGGTCTATGTACATGAACGTAGCCTACCGCCTCGTCGAAGCAAACAGAGCCCGCAACTCCATGTCCTGGCACCCCTTTGTCGAGGGTTGGTCGCACCACGTTTCCGAAGCAGACATGACCCGAGAACTCCTCTTCCCCGACGTCGGCGTCAACGCTAGTTCTGTCGTCCTCGTCGAGGGAGATTTCACCACCGCTTTCATCGGTAAGCGTGGAAAGTTTGACGTCGTCGTCACATACTTTTTCATCGATACTGCCCGAAACCTCATGAGCTATCTTGACACGATCAAGAAGGTACTCAAGCCTGGTGGCCACTGGATTAACCTCGGTCCTCTTCTCTATGGATCTGGCCCTTACGTACAACTGTCACTAGACGAGGTGTTGAGAATCACAGAGGTCATGGGCTTTGAGTACCTCGACACGGAAGAATCTTGCGGGCCTTTGACGTTGCCCGATAGAAAGGTCAGGAGTATGGAGGCTGTTTATGGATTCAACAACAAGGCTTTGACGAAGAGCGCGTATAATGCGCAGTTTTGGGTTGCTAAGAGGTCTATGAAGGACTAAGGTTTGGGGTTGGAAAGTAGATATTTTCTTGTACATTACATTTGCATCGGTGTAGAGTGATAGACAAGGCATTTGGGATAGCTTTTTCATGCTTGCGGCGATTCTTAATTTGTAGTATCGCTAATAGGTGCACTTCTCTTTCATGAGACTAGTGTTGGCCGTAGCAACAAAGAGTACACTGTAAGTTATAACACAATAACATGCATTGTAGATTGCAAAACTCGGCATTGGTTTGCTGCATCTTCCTCAAGCTAACGAAGGTCATGACAAAATGATAAACAGAGGGTAAGCAATGGCTTAAATGGCCTGTTGGACTTGACTGTTGAGTTGAGAAGCCTTTCAGTCGAAATGTTGGTATCTGGTCAGTGTACAATGCGCTGATTTGGCTTATCCTCGCCATTCTATCCTACAGATACTGAGAGCCGCGCCCGTCCCCCAGAGACATCCATTGCCCGAATTCCCATCATGTCCTCAACCATAGCCAGCTTGTATGCGAACTTGTCTCATAACCTGCATTGCAAGATCCATGCCACTTTGTCTTCCAACTCCATTTTCCATGATTAGTAGGCATAGAAATTAACCGCCTCATTATCCGACGCCCTAATCTTCTTATTCGCCCTCTTCAACACAAGCTTCATCACCCAAGCCGTCGCAACAACACCCATGGAAAAGACAATACTCGCAATCATAGCCAGACGGAACAATGGCGCATCGCTATCCGGCCAAAGGTAAGGAGTATAGACAAATGACAGATTACCTAGGGTATTCACAATGGCAATTGCTGCTGCTTTTTTCTCGTCTGTTTGACCGAGAGTCGCAGATGTCCATGCAATGTTAATGTTGTTTACTCCATACGTGGCACCTACAAAGAGGACCATTGCAAAGTATCGTGCTCCGATGTTGTGGGTTCCAGTAGCTACCGCGAAACCGATGCTTGCGATTAGCTTTGAGATGGTAATGTGCCATGTTCGTTCATTGCGACGACCGGATGAGTATGAGACGAGGATTGATGTAGCTGTCGCGATGAGGAATGGGGGACAGGTTAGGACGAGGGTGATGGTTGTGTTGAAGCCGAGGGATTTTACGGCGGTGGGCATGTAGTTCTTGAAGCCGTTGGCAGAGAGATGGAGGTTTCCTTGTAGTGCAAAGATCCATGTTCGGTAATCTTTTACAGCGTCCCAGAGACCTGACCAACTGCCCGTGGCTACTCGTTTCTCTGTAGTGTCGCGTGCGATTCGAGAGTGGGCGAGTTGACGCTCTTCTTGGTTGAGCCAGCGCGTCTGGAGGGGAGCATTGGGGAGCATGAAGAAGGCGATTACGGCCACGCCGACTGAAGGAGGTTAGAGGGTAAAGTGAGACGGCGCGTGGGTTACTTACCAGTGATGACACCTTGGATGAGGAAGAGCCAACGCCATCCTTCAAGTCCGTATCTTCCGTCAAGGCCAGCAAAGACGCCTGCTGCGATTAAACCAGAGAAAGAACTGGCGAGGAGATTTCCCGTGTAGAAGATGGCTAGTCTCGTCGCTGTCTCTTTTCTGTTGTAGAAGAGGCTGACGAGGTAGCAGGCTCCAGAGTAGAAGGGAGCTTCAGTCATACCAAGGATGAGTCTAGAAACGGATCATGTTAGTGCGCCCTTTTAATAATAGTGCTCAACTTACCTGCAGGCTAGCATGCCGTGATAACTCTTGACAACACAGATAAGCGTCGAGACGATAGCCCACGCCATCATCCATCCCGACATGTACCAAGATGGTCTGATACGGGTGATCAAGACATTGGATGGAATCATGCCAGTGATGTATCTACACAAATTAGCATTTTTAAACATTAGACTATGGATTTACTCACCCGACGAAGAAAATGCTGACGCAAGTATTGTACTGTGATCCAACCATGCCAAGATCCTTGTCCAGTCCGTTGAGTTTCCCATTGACGATGGCGTTTCGATCGAGAAAGTTGAGAAAGTACATGATCCAAAGAATGGGCTGAATAATAGTCAATTAAACCCAGTTTTATTGGCACATTTTGTATGTAAACTCACCATCAAGTACATGTCGAGCTTCTTGACGAGGGCAATCTCCTTTGGGTCCGTCTTGGCGTGGGACCCAAACTTGTCGTGATGCTCCACGTCGGTGGGTTTCATCATGTCTTCTTGAAAGTCTACATGATCAACTGTCGCTTCATCTTTATTGATAATATTGGTTGCGGATTGTTGGGTAGTCATTGTGATGATTCTGGGTGGCGATGAAGGTTTGCCCATCAACACCGGGCTTGACACTGATATAGTCCATCTGGCTATAGACGTATAGAAACTACTCAAACTCTACAAACTATATTATTCCCCTAGTAATGTCCGTCTCATAGAAACGCCTAAGGTGCATTACCCCATGGGGAAGGCCTGCAACCATGACAACGTCGCAGAGATCAAAAACTGCGTCTACAGCCGCTTTTCCGAATCGCCGTCTACAGCCTCAATTGACATTGACTTTACAGGAAAGATAGCCGATAACTCTTGGGAAGGAAAACGGAACAAGAGCGGAAAAGCGGTGGAAATCCGACATGGTCATGGTGGATCATCCAAGATTTCGTGACGCTTATTGGAGGCTTTTGGGATTTCTACCCCGCGTCTTGTCGGATAAAGAAGCGTCTTGCATATGATCGACGAATGGATAAAGGAGGATAAGGTGTCTATTGGGGGCTTAGAGTGTATGAGCCGGATAAAGAGGCCATACCAAGTGTTGTCCGTCCTTTGCCGGGTCAACAACACCTCGGATATCATTCCGGGATCAGCGGGTCGCCGTTAGAACCGGATCTCTGAGATATATAGATCCTCAGAACATTCTATTGGGGAGTTACTTCTCGACATGTGCATATCTGTTTTTTTACGCAAAGAACTAGAGACATCATGACCATCAGACACGACGTTAACGGATTCGAGGCTAGGACGCCCCCCACCGTCCAGTCCTTCGACCTCCAGGCAAAAATGTTTACCCTTGACGAGATGATCAAGCGGAGGGCCTCGGAACTGCAGGATTCTCCGTTGCTCGGGTTTCCTGAGGCGGGGGTTGATGATTACAAGGAGCACAGCGCTATTGCGATTGACAGGTACGCTGATGCTGCTGTCGCAAAGCTTCAAAAGTTGGGTCTCAAGTCTGTGGTGAGTATAAAACGTGTTGTTTTTTTATGAGTGATTGAAGACTTACTGGTGTAGGATCCTACTCTTGAGAAAGCTCCTGTTGTTGGAATGCTCGCTCAGTCTGGTATTCACATTGTGATTCAGATTATTGCTCTTAACCGCATGGGATATTCTTCTTTTTTGATCTCTACGAGACTTGCTTGTCCAGCTATTACGCAATTGCTCGAGTTGGCTGATTGCCATACTATTCTCACCACACCCAACTTTCACCCAGTCTTGAAGGAAGTTCAGCAGAACCGATCACTTGAGATTTTGCCTTTGCTGCAACATTCAGATTACTGCAACTATGACGCGCCGAGGTTTGCTCGCGATTACAACCCAGATGCAGAATCTCGCAAGGTCGCAGTCATCATTCACTCTTCCGGCTCAACTGGTCTACCCAAACCAATCTACCTAACCAACAGAAGCTGCATCGCGGCATTCTCCACAAACATGGACATGAGAGGTCTTCTCACGTCACCAATGTTCCACAGCCACGGCTTCTACGAAATCTTCCGATCAATCTACTCCGGAAAGCCACTCTACTTTTGCAACTACAACCTCCCTCTGACCAGAGAATCTGTCATTCAGATGATTGACACGGTTCAACCTGAAATTCTTCACTCGGTTCCGTATGTCATCAAGTTGCTTGCTGAGAATGACGAGGGTATTCGTGTTTTGGCTCGTGTCAAGTTGGTTCTTTATGCTGGGAGTGGATGTCCGGATGATCTTGGTGATCGGTTGGTTGAGAATGGGGTTTATCTGGTTGGCAACTATGGAGCGTGAGTTACAGAGAATCGGTCTTTGTGAATATGCTAACTCTTTTATAGAACTGAAACTGGAAGACTCATGAACTCGACTCGTCCAGAAGGCGACAATGAGTGGCAGTACCTCCGTTTCTTACCCCAAGCTGAGCCTTATTGTCTCATGGACGAAGTCGCCCCTGGTTTGTACGAATGTGTTGCTCTAGACGGTCTCCCTTCAAAGAGCACCATTAACTCTGACGACCCACCAAATTCATTCCGCACACGAGATCTCTTCACAAGACACCCAACACGACCCAAACTGTGGAAGTACGCCTGCCGTCTAGACGACCGCTTCACTCTCATCAACGGCGAAAAGGTCCTCCCCCTACCCATCGAAGGACGAATTCGACAAGAAGAGATCGTCAAGGAAGCCATCGTCTACGGCGAGGGACGAAGTTATCCTGGTGTCTTGATCGTCAAGGCTGACAGGGCTGCCAACATGTCTGATGAAGAGTTTCTTGAACGTATCTGGCCCTCTGTCGAAGACGCCAATTCTCGAGCCGAGTCTTTCTCCCGAGTTCCTAAGGAGTTGGTTATTGTCATTCAAGCGGATACGCCATACCCACGAACGGATAAGGGAACTTTTATTCGTGTTCCTGTTTATCGACAGTTTGAGAAGGAAATCGATGCTGCGTACGCCGCCTACGAAGGATCGGGCGATCAACAGGGGACTCTGCAGCTCGAAGGCGAAGAGTTGGAGACGTATCTCATCCGTCAGCTCAACGAAAAATGCGGCGCAAAACTTTCATCCCCAGAAGAAGATTTCTTCGCCTCTGGTGTCGACAGTCTGCAATGCATCCAGATGTGGAGTCTGATCAAGAGAGAGATTGATCTCGGCGGTAGACAATCTCAGCTAGGTCAGAATGTTCTCTATGAGACGGGCAATGTGAAGCTTCTTGCGAGGCATTTGGAAAAGTTGAGGACGGGTGAGGAGGGTGAGGCTGAGGATCAACTGCAGGTTATGAAGAACTTGGTTGCCAAGTATTCTTCGTTTAAGCCTCATGTTGCTGGATCTGCTGCGCAGCCAGAGAAGGAGCTTGTGGTAAGTATCTATTCTTCAAGTTTAAGTTTCAGGGGGCTGACTGTGTTTTAGCTCCTTACTGGTGTCACAGGAGCCCTGGGAGCTCACGCCCTCGCCCAACTGACTGCACAACCCAACGTTGGAGCCGTATGGGCCATGGTTCGAGCATCCAGCGAAGCCGCTGCTTCTGACAGACTCGACAGCTCCCTCAAGACTCGTGGATTAACCTTGACCCAAGAGCAGAGGAGCAAGGTGGTCGCTCTGCCTTGTGATCTGAGCAAGCAAGACCTTGGTCTCGGAGAGTCTAGAATTCAAGAGTTGACCACCAAGTTGACCACTGTCATTCACAGCGCCTGGGCCGTCAACTTTAACATTTCCGTTTCAAGTTTTGAAGATCAACACATTAAGGCCGTACACAACCTGATTCAACTCACCCTCTCCGTTCAAACCCCTCGACCTGCTCGGTTCTTCTTCTGTTCTTCAGTCTCATCAGCAGGAGGTACGCCTCGACCTGGTTCCGTCCTCGAGTCTTATGTCCCGTCACCTGCACATGCTCAGCATACTGGATACGCACGGTCAAAGTATGTTGCTGAGCATATTACGCGGAATGCTATGAAGAATGCCGGTGCGCCGGCGAGGGTTCTTCGTATTGGACAGTTGGTTGGTGATACTAATGTTGGAGAGTGGAATACTACTGAGGGTATTCCTTTGATGATTCAGACGGCTGAGACTCTGGGTGCTCTTCCCGCTCTGAACGAGGTGAGTTTATGATTGAAAAGGTCTACATACTGTTGCTAACAATCGTGCAGGAAATGACTTGGCTCCCCGTCAACCTTGCTGCCAGTGCCATCCTCGACCTAGCCAACCTCGGCGTCAACACACCCGCCGACCGAAGTCTCGACGCAGACCTAGTCTACCACGTCATAAACCCCAAACGCTTCCACTGGTCCCGAGACATGCTCCCCTCCATGACCAGCGCAGGTCTCAAATTCGAAACCCTCCCCACAAGCGAATGGATGGACAGACTTCGAAACTCTGACCGAGATCCCTCAAAGAACCCACCGATCAAGCTCATAGATTGGTTCGAGGGCAAGTACGGTCCCAAGGCTGCCTCTTCTGCTGAAAAGGGAAGCTTGGATTATTTGACTGAAAAGTCTAGGGAGGATAGTGAGACTTTGAGGAGTGTCCCTGATGTTACGGATGTCAAGTATGTTGAGATGATGCTTGGACGGTTAAAGACTCGATGGGAAGAGAACAGGGCTCGTCTATAATTGATTTACTGGGTGTAGAATATGATTCAAATGCAAGCTATATGTTACTGTCTTGATAATGCAGCAAATACTATCTAAGTTACATGCTAGTCTATAATGCATTCTCTAATGCTTGTGATGCATGTCCTGTTGTATGCATGTTGCCAGCCTGAGCTGGGTCCTTTGTTCCTCCAAAGTTCAAATGATGAATAAATCCATGCGAACAATCCTCATGCCTAATACTTAAGCCTCCTCGGAGTCATCTTCAATCTGAACCTCGCGCTCCGACAGATGAGGGTTTCTAAGAGCCAATGCAAAACCAACCATGGGAATACAGACACACATGCCAGCAATGCAAAGAAGTTTCTGAACCGAACTGTAACTTTCGATAATGGCCGTTCGAATCTCTGTTCCGACCGGGTAGTCAGGAACAATAGAGAAGGGCGAGTTGTAGATCGCCTCTGCTAGCGTCTTGTTTGACTGAAAGTCTAGGTTTGACTTTAGAGTTCCGTATAGAGTTTGAGTCCAGATGGCGCCAGATAGACAAGTTCCAAAGGCGCTTCCGACGTTGTAGAAAGAAAGGTAAAGGCCTGTGAGAATGGCCACGTGCTCGCGAGATGCAGACGCCTGAATCGATGCTTGAGTTGGATACGCAAAGAAGCCTCCAGCCACTCCAAGAAGAACCTGTGCCGCGATGATTCCATACTGAGATGACTTGGCAGGGTCTCCGGGATATGCAATGAGAACGCCAAATGCAACCATGAAAAGGCAAGTTCCTCCAACAATGATAAACTTGAGTCGACGAATCTTGAAAATGACGAGACCGGCAAGAACTCCAGTGATGACACCAAAGAATGAGAAGAATGACAAGATGCGCGTCGCGTTCTCGACGGAAAAATCAAATGCGACGATGAGAACCGTGTAGAGATAGTTGCCCTGTGTATACCATGCAAAGTTGAGCAAACTCCGAACAGCCAAGGCGGACCAGACGCCTCGATCGCGGAGGAGATGGAAGGGGATGAGGGGATGCTTTGCGCCTCGCTGTTCCCAAAATACGAATGCGACGATTGAGCAGAGACCGAGTGTAAGAGGGAGGATGATGTACCAGCTGCGCCAGTGGCTTACTGTTCCTCCGGCGACTGTCAAAGGGGCAAGAATGAGGGAGAAGGCGGAGACGAGGGTGATGAGGCCGATGACGTCGAGTTGGTCGAAGAGATTAGATCGGCCTTCGTTGGTTCGTAGCGAAATCAGCGGTTCAGCCTCCTCGCTCTCTTTGCCGTCTTCAGTCTCCCAGGTGCGACGTTCGAGGAAGTAGAGACAGGATAGGAGGGGAAGTGAAGCGATGGGGTAGATAATTGCCCACATTCCGATACCCCATCGCCAGGTTGTCGCGCTCAACACCGCCGACGTAATGTTTCCACTAATCCAAGTGTTGATGAGAAAAGGAATAGCAGGAAGATAGCTGAAAAAGACGCGCGCCCTCATAGACGAAAAATCGGCAATGAGAACCTCCATAAGGAGAACGATGCACGTGTATCCAGCCTGGTAAATCATGGACCCAGTGCAAAACACCTCAACAGACTGCGCACTAGCCTCAATAGCGATTCCAACCGTGTACAAAACGGTAGAAACAGCAATAACCTCAAACCTCCCCAGCACATCAGCAACCTTGGCAGCGGTAGGCTGAACAGCCACAGCGATGACGCTCCTCAAAACGTTGATGGTGCTGAGATACGAGTGGAGGTGAAAACTCGAGGTCGCGTAGGGCTGGTAAGCGGAGCGAACCTGGCTCTCAAGTCCGTACGCGTACCCGACTATGAAGATGCCGATAAAGAGCCAGATGCGGTGCGCTGTTGTTAGGTTCTTGGTTACGACGGCCATGCGGGCTACGCCGGCGGATAGTCTCTTTGGGTCGTCGCGGGTAGAGTCGCGGTGAGGTAATAAACTTGAGGATGCCGAGGTATCTCCCACGGCGGCGCCCAAAAGGGGCGTCGCTTCAGACGAAGAACTCATGGTTTGTGTGTAGTTTGTCTGGATTTGTGAGAGACAAGGACCCCTGTTGTGTTTGATGTAGGAGGAGAGTTATACCCGACAAAGCGGTTCAGGGCTGAAGGAGAGTCATCTGATGGAAAATGATGCACAACACAGCCTCAGGTGGTCGCCGAGTCGCTGCCTGCCGTGATTGCCTGACATGGTCCTGTGACACCAGAGGCCGCCGACTCACGGGGGGCCAATCTGATAAGATACCCAATAGCGGCGGATCTAGCCGCTGACTAAGTGGGGTTGCCGAAGCCACTGAATTTCGGACTTGACGGAGATAACGCCGAGATCGGATGAACCAGAGATTCTTCTTCTTTTCTCTCTGTTAGGGGAAAATTGGATTGATGATGGCGTCGGAATATGTATTTAAAATGGATATGACTATGTGTCTCTTCTTAGCTAGCAATTGTAAGTCTATTCTGCTGTCTTGGGCTGGTCTTTAACATAGTGAGACATGGAGTGGGCGTTGTAGATAAAATCTGAGATCGGTTCTTCTCGTCTATCTTCAACAGTTAGAGTTTATGTTCTGCCTTGGCGAATTCTTTATCAATCACTTCGCATCAATCGAAAATATTTCCCAGGTCTGACAAATTTCTTACTTTCACTAATGCAGCTCTCCCGCACGATGTGCGTTATCCACCCTAGACCATGCCCACGCCCAAGCGTTGTTGCATGGTCCAAGAGATACCAAAAGGGCAAGGGAGTTTTAACTCTTTGGAAATACTTTTATTTTATTAGGAAATAATTTACCTAAAATATATGGATAATTAAGAAAAAATCATATTATAATAAGTAATACCTATTTAACGAAAGTAGGTACTAGTATTTTTTATTTTTCCTATACTACATGTATGGATTCCTGGT
This sequence comes from Fusarium ambrosium, assembly GCA_003947045.1. Taxonomy (NCBI): domain Eukaryota; kingdom Fungi; phylum Ascomycota; class Sordariomycetes; order Hypocreales; family Nectriaceae; genus Fusarium; species Fusarium ambrosium. The sequence goes on from NIZV01000435.1 coordinate 21,861, forward strand.
CCTTGGAACGTCCGAGTAGCTGTCTATTAACCGAAAGCTGCCCAGTTCGTCCAGTTCTTATTCTAGAAGTGGGTGGTCTATCAAAGCTCTTGTGTTGAACCCATCAGCTTGGCTTGCTAGAGTCACCAGCGTACGTAGCTGACCCCGATGAACTCTCAATCTCCAGCAACTGAATCCCCACCACTACATAGTCTTCACGAACATTCTTCCCATCCGAGTCAATAAAGACCTTTAGTCCTTTGGCCCATCCTTCTGAACCAATCTGCAAATCCAACTCAGTAGGACCCTCCGTCTCACAATCTCCCCATCTAGGACTTTCGGCTCCGTTCTGCGCCAAGAACTGTAGTCCTGTTAAAGTTTGCGACGCATCGGTCCACAGACGCAGGGACTTGAGCTGTGACCCTTGGACGTCCCAGGTATCATGCGTGTAATGCAACCCCACGTCTTGCTCAGTTGAGCTTGGGGCGTAAAACTCCGAGGGTCCGACTGTCGCAACGTGCGAATCCGCATATCTGAATGACAGCGCCACTAGAGGAATCTGAGAAGTTTTGGTACGGTGGCAGAAGGTAGCTTGGATGGATTCCAGAACCCTTTCACAGTCTAGCCAGGAGACAATAGGGGCCTCGCTCGAGTTGGCCTCAACAACACCAGTCTCCTCATTGTACTTGACCCGATATCCATATGCCATGCTAGCTTCCCGGAACAGTCTCACCAGAGGAGCAGGGTCCCAATAAGATTCATGGGAGTCTATAGAAGGTCTGGCCTCCCGAACCCCAGGCAAAGATGCAGAGAAAGCGTCGAGGAAGTCCAGATCTTGTGTCTTGGACCAATGGCAGAAAATCCCCGTGAGACCATGTCCTGTACAACACGGGCGTGATCGGTCCAGTTTTAACGACGGAAAGGGTTTGGGTGTTGGTCCGAGCCGTCCAAGGACCAGTTGACGTCCCCGGTTGGTGAGGAAGCCTGCACCGGTTGATTCCACCCAGGCAAACCTGATTCTTTCTCCGCCAGGACCGTCGATTGAGAGGTGTTTCATAGCGTGCCGTCTAGGACCAATGCCACGACGAGTTCCGTTCTTGTAAACAATTTCAAAGCCACCCAAGTGAACGTCTGCCGCAAGGGATGTAATCTCTGAGAGCTCTTCATCCGTCGTACCGAAGATGAGAGGTTCCATCAACCATTCGTCCCAGGGGCCTCCGACTCTGTTTCTATACCCAAGGTGAAACTGGTCCGGTGGTACCTCGTTCTTCCACAAGAAACGTCTGAGCCCGGAAGAAAGTGGACAGCGTATCTCGAGCTTGAGTCGGGTTTGGATCTCTGGAGGCACGTTTACAACGTTTTGTTGAAGGATGGCTAGCTTTGCCAATGGTTTTCCTGGTGACCAAGTTGCTCGGATGCCCACGGTGAAGTGATTTTCAGAGGCGCACAGGACACGTTTGTAGCCTTGGGATTGGCCGAATTGAACTGGGCTTCTCTTGGAAAAGATGACCTTGAGCCCAACTATTCTGCGATGTAGCCCCCCATTCCCAGCGGTGCAGGCTGGAGCAGCATCCTGGATGGTGAAGATTAATCTGAAGATCCAATCATCTTTTGGCATCTCCAACTCCTGACACACGTCGAACAAGTCCTTGGATCCGAGGGTAGTGGGTGTGCCATCTTTGTACCATCTGGTGCCGATACCTGCCAGCTCGCCGCTGGCAGTCCAGTACGTAGAAAAAATGGGCTGAGCAGAAGAAAGATCTCCATAGCCCCTAATCAAACCGGCATTATTCGTAATTGTAGGTTTGTCGATGGGATACCTTAGACGTCTGATGGGGCAGCAGCAAGCGCCGGAGAGAATAGGCGGGTTTGTGAGCTCTGTGTTTTGTTTTTTCTCGAGAGAATGATATTCTTTCATAAGATTGGTGCACAATTCCCAGATACGGCATCGGTTGCGGATACCGGGGATATAGGGCGAGGATGGTTTCTCAACGACGATCTCTCGAAGTGTCTGGTACAGTTTTCTCCAATCCACGTCGTCGTGTTGAATATCTGACCTGTCAAGGAACTCGGCCATCCAAGGCGTGTCAAGGCTCACTCTTGATCTCCAGAATGAGTTTGCCGACGTTGCCGCTACGAACTGTTTCGACACGAGGCGGAAACTGCAAAGATCCTTCGCGTCGAGATAAGACGCTATCCTCTCGAGGACTTCTGGCGGGACAGCGCGAATGACTCCATCCTGTGCCAAATTTACCCATTCGTAACTTGGGAAAGAGTGCTGCTCTCCGAGACGTGAGTCTTGAAGGATAGAGCGAGTGAGGCTGTCAACATGAGGGATTTCTGTCGGCGAAGTCACCAGGTATTCAAACCCATGACAAGGCGCCCATTTATCTTGCTGAAAGACGCTCGCGGCTCCATAATCAAGATCAAGGCTGACCCCGGAATTTACAGGAAAGTGAGTCTTTAACACATCGAACAGAATTTCGAGGTCGATGACCTCCGGAGAAGCCACTTTGCAAAGGATGTCGTAGCAGGAAGTGTGTAGGGGGAGTATAAGAATGCACTCAGTAGACCATGTATATCTTTAGAAGTGTGAGTAAAATTTTTCTACAACGGTAGAACTTTTCACTTACGCTTGTACTTTGGAGCGCAGCTGGTCTTGTGGAGGGAAGACGAATACGTTGAATAGCCGACGCATTAGAGATGCAGGTCCAAACAAGGAAACCCTCCATCCATTGTTAGCATAATTGTTCGCTCTGTTAGAGTGCAAAAAGACGTTACTTGAGAGAGGTGGGATGTCGGCGGATGAGCCATACGTCGCTGATCCAGCCGGTGCCGTTCTCGGCAAGGCGTGTTTGATCGTATTCGTCAGTTTCAAAAGCAAAACCTCGGTAGCCGATGAGGACGCCGCAGAGGGCACAGTAAGTGTCACATCGAGACATGTTTGGGAAGTCTGTTTGGTGTTGAGGGTATGTGGAGAATCATCTCGCCGTTGGTGGGTGTTTTCTGGCGGTCTGGGCGCTGACTCAGCTTTAGCCGACGCGCATGACAGTCTCTCTGGTTATAGGCCTTAGGGTATTAATTCTATAACGATGAGATACTATATTCTCCATAATATCATTATAGTTTAAGCAAACATCTTCTTCTTTTTTGCTACTGATTATTAAGTTCCTTGCTAATAGTTAGATAAAATTATTATCCAGCGAAAGAATATATATTCAGGGATATAGCCTACGAGGAAGCAAAACTACAAGCTGATAAAGAAGAACATAGCGATTCAACATTTATTACTCCTGCGGCTGTAGCTGGAACGCAGACGAACATTAGACGTGTGGGAAATCACATGTTATTGTGTTTTTACCATGCTTCACATATAGAGAACTACGCTAAGACGTGCAATATAAAAAACTTGCTCCTGTATTTAAATTTAGTAATTTTAATAGAAAGGGAGTATTGCCTTGCGTAGGAGAAAACCGCCCGGTTGGAGAGCGGGAAAAGTTATAGAAAAGAAATGCTACGGAACTAGATTGAATATTTTCAAACTGGAAGCGGTGTGAATTTAAAGCAACTAATGCGCAGACACTGTTGAATATCCTAACTACTAATATTAAAGATTAGTAGCAAGTATTGGTAGTATCGCAGAGCTCGAAATAGAATCTCATACATCCTGGTCTTAACACCATCATCGTTTCTTAACTGGCCAAGACACGTTTCACACATTCAAAGCGAGCTAATGAGGTATAAGCAAACGATCAAATAACTCCTTTGGAGAAAATTGAGGAAGACCAACCTTTGAATCAGCCCCTTCGCGATGCTCAATCTTGACAGCTGTAGCTTTCTCGGCGGAAAGGCCTTCATTTTCGAGAGTCGCAAGAAGACGACCTGCACCATGTGTCTCGTACGAAGAAAACTGCCAGGCCCACATGTTGGCTTCAAACAGTTCATCAACCTCTTCCAAAGAGCGGCCCTGAGTGTTTCATGTGAGCAGATGCGTGACAAGAGTGCTGCAAAAACCGTACCTTGAGTTCGGGGAAGAATAGGAATCCCCAGATCACTGAGAAGCAAGCAACTGAGCCAAAGATCCAGCCGATATTTACTCCCATGCTTGGGAGTAGATATGGGGTAACAAATGTTACCAGGAAGGCCGCAGCGACGTCAATTGCCGTTCCAAAAGCCTAAACAAATGCTGTTGAGAAAATCATGGGTCAGATGGAGATAGGGTTAGCTTACCATAGTCTTCTTCCTCATCTTAACACCACCAATCTCGGCACCAGTCAGGAAGGCATTATTGGAGGCCGAAATACGAGTAAAGGCGGGCAGGATCATGAAACAAGCGAGAAGAGTATGAGTCTCTGCCTGGTTCGGGTTGGAGTCAAGTCCGATGCCAGAGGCCAGATACAGCAAGAAACAGCAGACGACACTTCCATAGATGAAGAGAGGACGGCGGCCCACGATATCGAAGAGGACGAGTCCAAAAGTACATCCTACTACACCGATAACTTGACCAATCATGGTGTATGTAAAGGACATGGCGCCTAGTCCTTGATCGACGTAGAAGGTGGCGGCGTATGACTGGACGAATTGGTTTCCATTGGTTTGCTCGAGGACAAAGAGAGTAGAAGAAATCTAGTCATGAGATTTAGTTAGACTCGTCATGGAGATGGGGGGCTCCCTTACCCAGGTTCGGCGAAGATAGTTGCCCCGGAATAGATCCAACCAACTGCCCTGTTCCGCTGCTTCAGATTGTTCAATGAGTTGTTCCATCGTGTCAGCCTCGATAGCTGTCGCGCCGCTATCAACATCGTGCTTCGGGCGAATCTTGTCCAAAACCTCCTTTGCACTCTCCTTGTGTCCCTTGAGGATAAACCAACGAGGCGACTCTGGGGTGAAGGGCACCAAGACGAGTATTCCAACGGCGGGGATCAGCTGCATCGCCGTAGGGATGATCCAACCCTCCTTTCCCGAGGTTGTCGAGTATGCGCGGGACATTCCTGCGCCCCAGAGGTTGCCAAGCGCTATAAACATTAGGGTTTAAAATACCTAGCCCATAGGTACCTAAGGGCACCTAGTAAGGAAAGTAATAAACCTAATAGGTATAAGAAAATATATAAA
>NIZV01000436.1:0-26950 GCA_003947045.1 Fusarium ambrosium
AAAAGGTCTTAATTTATTTTAGCTTTATATTTATTATCCTATATAACTAAGATATCTTTAGCTATTTCTTTTAAAAGCTAAGAATAATATTATTAATTATAACTTTATAAGAAAAATCTTTATTTATTTTTAATATCCCTTAATAATAAGCTTTTAATAATTTTATAAGGAAATATTACTTTTAATCTTTAGATTAATATTAGCTTATAGGGTTATTAGTAATATCTTAAGGTTAATAATCCCTTTATTTTTTAGATTTTTTACTTATAGTAAAAGCTAACCTTAATAATTAATTAGATAATATTATAGACTTTTTAGCTAGCGATTTTATATATACTATTAAATTTTATAATAAGAGCCAGGAATATAGAAGTATCTTAGTAATCCTAATATCTCTTAGGCTTTATTTTAAGTATTAAGAAGTAATAATACTATAGCTCGAGGATTAATATTATAATAACCTTAATAGTTACGGGGGAAGGCAGTAAGATAAGCAGCGCGGCCTTAAGCTTAACGGGGTTTAGGTATAAGACAGTAGGCCCGCTAATTTTATGCGTTACGATATCTCGAGCTAAAATCCCGGTTATCCAGAGTGTAGCTCTGCATCAGGCCCTTAATCACCTCAGGTATCACACTAAGCATATTGTAATTTGTTCTATTCCATTAACTCCTACTCATGGGCCCAAGTCTTGGCTGTCCTTGAATCCAACCTTTCCATGCAGTATATATATGCTCTCTCGCATCTAGTTCTCTCGCAAGTTTGCTTTGTTCGCTCAACAGAAGAAATAGCATCGCTGTGCCGCCAAATGTGCAAAATGACTTTGCAGAGCTGCTGCGGTCTCCCGACAGCAACTAGTAGTAGTAGTGATTGTAAAACTCCTCCAACGCCTGTGCTGCAACGCGATAGCCAGGGGAAAACGAAAGGAACGCCGCTCTGTATCTGTAGATCAAGATCGTGGGCGCCAGGTATGAATAGGGAGGAAGGGGTACCATCTGGGGTCGTCTGTCTATACGGCATTTTTTAAAACTCCGGGCGTCGATGTACGCTTTCTCATCTTGAGTTCGAGTCTTTGTCATCTGCGCTCAAGTCCACTTCTGCAGCCGCGTCTATACTTGTCATCTCGGCTGATGTTGGTGCCGCAGCCCGCCCGGCACTTCCGTCAAATACCCAGGGTCCAACATTGTTTCTAGGCGTAATCGGACCCTCGGCGCCGTTGGTCATCCCAGGCGGCGATGGTGTTCGGCTATCCCGTATCTGTCCAGAACGACCCGCACCCGACGCTGCATTCCTAATGGGTAGGGGTTCGGAAACGGTATGAGAGACTTCGTGTCGCTGAGGTGTCTCAGGGGTTATGTTAACAGTAACGTCCATCGGGTCGCTGTCACACGTGTTGGACCGTTCTGGTGTCGACCTTCCCGGTGTAGCAACGGGGGGTGCCTGTTCTGTCTCGGACTCTGTATCCGCCTTGGCTGGTGTAGCCGCTTCAGCTTCCGCCTCCTCTTTCATCTGTTCCCACTCTTCAGCCAGCTCATCCACGTCCGCTTCCAGATCGGCACCGGCGCGACAGTTGGGGCAGAGAAAGATGGGATACTGTGGTGATGTAAGAAGTGATCTCACACACTTGAAATGCCAGGTGTGAGAGCAGGGCGCCACAAACAGGGATTGGCATGGCTACGAAATTGTCAGTCAGCATGCTCAGGAGAAAATACGACAATCCGAAACTCACTGCGATAGAACTCAAGCAGATGGAGCAATCTTGAGAGTTAGAACCAGCCGCTCCGCCGCTTGTAGCCATTGTTTGCAACCGCTTATGGGCCGCCATACTGTTGAAAATGTCAGCATATGAAAATCTAGCAAGATCAGCTGGGGAAAAAAACATACTTGAAAGAGTTGAGCTTGTTTTGCCATCCCCGGTTGAGCTCCAACCGCATCTTAACGCATCGAAAGATCATTTCCTCACCACCCTTAAAGTCGATTCCCAGTTGCACAATATCGCCGTCATTAACTGGGAAAGCCTTGCTCTCCTGGGAAGGTGGGCTTAAGCGGATGTGGTTCAAAAAGGTTCCCGAGGAACTCTTGACATCTTTGATGTACCATTTGCCATCCTCGTACCAAAACTCGCAGTGGCGTCGGCTGACGACCTTGCTCTTAAAGCCAACTGGGGCGGCCGACGGCTGGTTTCCGGGCATGTTGGACATGGAGTGGCTGTCACGCTCCGAGTAACGGCCGACACGGATTCTCTCTGAGCCCGTGGGCAGAGTCCTAGAGATCGGGGGGAAGGTGAGCGACGGGCGGGTGGATCGAGGATCGAAGTAGGCACAGAATCGGATTGACGGAGCATTTTCAGGGGTTGCAGAGCCAGTATCGGCGCCGGTGGCAGCTCGGGATCTCGTCATGGCGGACTGGTCTTGAGCGGATTCGGGGGCAGAAGATGTCGCGATGTCTGCGGGTGAGGAGGAATCTGCAACAGTGGTGGTGTTGTTGGTGGGGTCGTGGGACTCGGGTTGCTGCGTGGAAGCGGAAGCGGGAGCGGGAGTAGAAGTGGGTGCTCCTCCTGAAGTAGCAGGGACCGAAGGCGAGGCAGAAGTAGCAGCAACAGCAGCGAGGTTGTGGTGGTCAAAATCCTCACGGGATCGGGGGTCGAACTGACGAGGGTCAAGTGGTTGGTATTATTGGCGTTCTGGGCTCCGGCGGGTGGTCCACTCGTAGTGGTAGGCGAATGGCTGAGGGATCGCGTGAGGCTAGAGCCGTGTCGATTAGGGGACGTGCTCCCACTTGCGCCTGGGCTGCCAGTTCCAGAGCCTGTTCCTGTTCCGCTTCCGTTTGCGCCGCCGTGATGGCTGCTGCTGTCGCGCGAGAGTAAATGGTTCTGTGTATAGTTGCGCAGATAGCTAAGGCCTCTCAGTCGGCTTGGCCGCGAAGTTGACGTCGACGATGACTGTGGCGGCGCTACAGCCGGCGGCGAGACGACCGGTTGGGTGAACATTGAGAGGGAGAAGGAGGAGGGGGGTTAACAAAATGATGAACAGAGGGGGAAATATGCGTGGGATGGGACCAAGATATTCTTTTCGAGGACTGGACCGTCAGGGAGGAATTGGAGGCGAAAGCAAAAAAGAAGAGCGATTCGAGTTCGAGTTCGAGTCCAAGAAGGAAAAGGGAGAAGAGGGATGGAATCAAAGCAAAAGCCAAGGATGCGGCGATAGCCGGACACACAAGTCGAAGCTTAAACTCGACGCAAAGGAAAAACACCCGGGGGTTTGTCTTGTCTCTCCTTTGCTCGCCTGCTGCTGGCTCCTTGTTTACTTGCCCTGTTCAGCTGCTGCACGAGGGCGATGGATGTGACGAAGACAGAAAAAAAGGCTGAGACCTGAGACTGAGACAAACAGGCAGCTCGAGGTCAATCCAAAAGTCCTGTATTGCTTTGTGTGTGGGGAGGGGGGGAGAAAGGCAAGGCGAGTCCGAGGGAAACAAGAGCGACTTAAGGCCCTTTTACGGTCGCGCGCGTATAGCGGTAGTTGCCACTGGTCTTGTTTGTGCCTATTCGATCGCCTACGAAAGGGGGGAGGAGGTTATTGGCGATGGCTGATTGTTGAAAATATCCCCTTATTCCTCCTACCAATATCTCTGCTTGCTTGTCTTGCCTTGCAGCTAATGGGCGCTCCCAGCTATTATTGCTCCAGAGATTGGTGCTCGTCCTTGAGTGGTAGAAGAGGGGGCCCCGGAGGCTCTGTAAGGGAGGGCGAATGGGTAGGGTTCTTTCTTTTTCGTCTCGGGAACCGATGTCAGCTGGGAGCCAAGGCGGGCAGTTTGGATATAATGGCGTTTTGTGCGACAGAAGTAAAGAAGGAGAGAGGAATCAAACTGACAGGAGAGATGGCAGGACAGGGGAAGGAAAAGAACTTGGGAAAGAATTGGAGGTTGGCGAGTCGAGTTCATTTACCATGCGGCTTGGCGACGGCGATTCGATGGTCGCGACAAACAGCAGTGGCGGCGGTATTTCGACAGGATGGAGACCGGGGACGGCGACCGGGGTTGGTACAGTAGGGCCCTCTTGACAGGGGGTGAATGATGGAGGATGATTGGGAGATGGACAGGTCTTGAAGTGGAGGTGGGCGAGAGGGAGGGAACCTTACCCCAGTGCTGTACTGTTAACAGACGAGAACAGATCAGATGGGAAAGCCTTCTTTTGCAAGTACACATACGCAATCAGGTTACCCGAGCAGCTGGTTAAAGAAATAAGAAAGAAAAAAAGACCCTGCTTGTTGATATCAATCCACGAGGTGATCTAACCCCCTGTCCAGATCTCGCCTTTGCCCCCCCTCCCTTCCTCCACTCTCCTCAATGGGAAACTTGATTCCCTAGGCCTAGCTCCAAAATGGCGTCGTCTTCGTCCTCGCGACACGCGTGGATGCTGCTAGCTTAGCTGTACCAGGATGGCGGGCCCCCATCAACGAAATAGATCCATAAGGTATCAACCAAGACGGCACACGGGTCGAGCCACACCCACGCCCGCACTGCACTGCGCTGCGCTGCACGCACGAGCTCAAGTGATCACTGAGTGATTAGGACGCACGACAGACAAACAGACAGTGCGTGATTCGGTCTGGCCGCTCCCAGAGCGTGTGAGACATGACATCCCTGGTGGAGTTGTTGCGAGAGAGAGCTGGCTGGGGTTGCCTTTGCTTGGCAGAATGCGCAAGGGTTTTTTTTCTTGCCTTGCTTTCTTTGCCATCACTCATCCCATGGGAAAGGGGCGGCCGACGAGGGGACAGGACAGGCATTGACGGATCCGGGGCAATTTGATGAATTCGTCACTGACATCCGAGTGCGTAAACAACTCGTCATATCTCAATCCCCAATTCCATAAGCAGATGCTAAGCTGCTGGAGTCTTCTTGCATGTAGTAACGTTATGTACAGTATTCTATCTGTATACTTGAAAGTCGGAACGCCACGGCCATCTCCGCTAGAGAGACATTCCCCATCATGACATATTCTTGTCCATCCATCTTTAACAACCCAGCATAGTCCCCAGCTTTGATAATGTCCATTCCCACAATTCGCTCCTAGGAAATTCCCTCTCTCGTCATATTTCTCCTCTTTTAACATCTGCCCATGTTAGTTGTTTTACTCCATACCTCTCTCCATCTCTATACCTCTCCTCCTCCACCCAGCAGTAAAGACGGCCCTTCTGCGCCATTTTTTCTTCAACTTTGAACCCGTTTGCAAAAACAAAATCCACATTCAAAGAAACGGTCACGAATTGGAGCACACCCCTCCCTGAAACTCCTTTTTTTTCTCCTCTTCAGCCCAAATCGAGACCGCCACCGTAGACGCTTCCAGACCAGAATCCAGACTCAGGGATGTGCCATGTCCTAAAGAGGCAACCGACCGGTCCAGCCAGAACCAAAAAGAAAACAAGTTCGAGTCAAGAAAGAAACAGCCCATGATAGGAAACTCAATCTGTGTTTCCGTAGATTCCGTAGATTTCACAACATCTCCCCTTCAAACAAGAAAAAAAAAACACCTCGAGTTTCCTGTTGTGCTCCCCGGTCAAAAAAAGCCAACAGCCGAGGTCTCGATCGCCCCACCGGAACTGCAACAAGCAACAAACCCATGATATCATCACCCTACCCTCCTTCAGCTGTCATGCCACCCGTCGGCTCTCATGCGAACATCATCTGCCCCTCGTTGTTCGTTGCTGCACGCATTGTCCGATCCGTGGGATGGGCTCTTTTCGGGAGACCCCGATTTTCATCCAGACCCTTTGAGCTACACGTGAAACCTCCAGATGGTCTTCCCCCCCGCGCCCAATTTGTCTGTTGCCACCGTTCTTCGTTGTTCTAACCCGTGTCACACCCAACAGCCTGTCAACAGGCCCCCAGGAACCGGTCGTCTGCTCCTCATCCTTTCCTATTCAAGCTTGGCGTCAACCTGCCGCTTCCCCAAAAAAGATCGTAGAACTTCACCTGCCAAGAGACATGACTCTTCAGATCCGTCCGCCGACTTGTCACGAGACTGTGTATCACGAGTGAACAGTCAGGTCCTGAAACGGCCGGCCAGACATTTCACATTCCAGTCATCGACTTCAGCCCCGTCTCAGAATCGAAGCTTCACGCCTCATGTCCTCAGACCGTGAGGCGTCTATCACTTCCCACACTGCATCTAGCCAATGCAGCCACTTGACCATTCGCTTGTGTTCCTAGAACCATGGCGCCAAACGCGGTTCTTTCAAACGTCTAGTTGCTCCTTGATCCTCAGATGAACTTGTTGAGCAAACTTCAAGGGGTAGATGATTAATGATGTACACTTCTGCCAAAAACACCAACCCATCCAGTCAACCTGCTAAACTCGGCAATCTACTTCTTAAACACCGGCTGGCCAAGCCGTTCAATCTCTCTACCATCCGCCGTCCCCTGACCCGCCGCCTCCAAAAGTCTCTCCCACGCCTCGGCATCCTTGAGCCTCACTGCCTCCTGCGCCGCCTTCACCCGCATCCCGCACTTCTCGTACATGGTAATCGTCTCCCCGGGCTCCAGCCCTGTGCACTTTGGCACGAACGTGGCTGCCAATCTGGGGTTGCCTGCCTGAAGCGTAAGGTTAAAGAAGGGCTGGCCCCCGTCCCGTTAGCCGTTGCAACTCTTCCGGGGTAGACGGCGGTGCCGATAGACAAACTCACCTCCCATCCAATGGGGCTTCTCCTCGTCTTTGAGATCTCTTCGATCCCGTTCCAGTCCCGCTTAGCTACTAGTGCTCGCAATCTGCAGGGACCATACACGTTAGCCGTTGAAGGAAGCCGGTCCCTCAGCCTCCCCGTTGCCAGGGCTGGGCTGTTGGGGAAGAGGTCCACCTACCGAATCCACCACGCCACCTTCTCTGGTACCTTGAACTCGCTCTGGATCTTCTTGGCCCGTCCTGAGTAGCCAAGCCGGATGAGCTTGAACATGGTCTCGTTGACACTCAGTCCCGTAAACGTGTCTGTGAGATCCCGGTCAAATGACTCTTGCATCCTCAGTAGAGTTGTGGCCTCCTTGAGAGCATGAACCTCAAACGTAGACTCTTTTGAGTCAGCAAGTAGTTTTGCTGCCAGAGCCAACTTGTCGGACGCAGTTCGAGCGTCAGGCTGCTTGAGTGATTCACGAATAAACACGTTCGCGCCGTCTCCTCGTCGGTCATCCTGATAGTATAGGTCCTTGAGCAGCGTATTATCACCCTCTTCCATAGCAGATGACTCCACAAGGGCCGTTGCAGTCGGTCGTGCGTTGATGACACGGAAGAAGGCAGCAAGAGGCAACTTCCTCTTCAATTGCAGCAGAACTGAGAGCATGAGGTCTGTGTCCCCACTCTCAATGGCCTTGTCTAGAGCCAGTTCGTCCTCCTCCATGCTCAACAGGAGGGGAACTTGTCTACCACCACGAGGTTCGTGGTTGAGAAGCTCCGTAGCAAGCCGTCCGCGTCCTTCTTGGTATGCCGCTCGGGCAATTTCTTCAAACGAGATCCCAGGCTTGCCAGACAACCGTTCCACGATCAATCGGCAGATGGTGTCGTCATCCTCACCTCCCACACGGACTTTGTTTGATGCCCAGTGCACATAGATGCGGTCCGTAGGAAGTTTGAGGTAACCCGCGATCTTTATAGCCAAGAGGTACTCGTGGCGGCTAAGAAGTCGTCTGATAAGACTCTCTGGCGTCAAGCGATGATACTGTTCAAAAGAGAGCGGGATGCCGACCTCGTAGAACCGCACAGCATTGAGCACCCGAAGAGTCTCACACATGTCGACAAAATCGTCGCTATTGTAGATGTCGAGCACCGACTTGCCAAAGGAGGCAGCCTTGAGCAGGCGCTTTTGCCAGTGAGTATCAAACTCACGGCCGGCGGCATTAACGCAGGTATCCACGGCGCCCGTGAGGTTGGGCCTGATCAACTGGATATAATCATCCGCCTTGGGTGACTGTAGCTCAAGCTGACCTACGGCGTCCAGAAGAATCGAGGCTGGTGATGAATCCGAAGACTGGCCAAAGACTTCAAGAGTATCTCGCGGCACTCTCTCCAAAAACTCGCAAAAGTCATTTGTAATGAGTCGGGCGCCGTCGTGTTCTAAACCAGGTCAGCAAGATATCTCTCATTTAAGCGGAGGACTTACCAGAAACAACATGCACTCGAGTGCTATCGTAGATGTACGAGGATGATACATCGCCAGGTCCAATAATATGCACCTCATCCTCCCAAGCAATCAGCGCATCGCTGCCGCACCATTCAACATACAGAGGAGGCGTCTGCGAGTCAGAGTCATGCTCAAACAACCGCTCCTGAAAGTCACTTGAGATGACATGCGCCTTTCCGTTCACGCCGTACAGGTTCACGTAGCGACCGTCTGGAGAGACACTGATATGGCTAAATGGACCAATATCGAGGAATCGATCCTCACAATCGGTGGCATCAACGACATACACCGTCTTTTCAACACTCAGCAGGACCTCGACTGATCTAGACAAAGTGTGATTGGGCGAGATGAGGGACCAAGAGTGAATCTCGCCCTCAGGTGTCTGTGCGAGCGCCTTGGGTCGAGGCTCAGAGTATGAAGAGACTGTGATTAAGGAGTTGTTTCCCAGAAGCGCAACCAGGCCGTGATCGTAGAATCTGTCTATAGTTAGCCAGTGCAATCAGTCAACAAGCAGTGGAAGAAGCATACCGGCATGATTCAACACCATAGTTGTCAGCACCATGGCCGAGAGAGAATTGTGTAAAGTCTCCTTGCAGATCATAGCAACGCACGGTGCCGTCGGCTGTGACAACAAGAAGTGTCTCATCCTCCGACCAGCCAAGACCCTTGATGGCGCCTTTATCCCAGGGAAGGCTCCGAATCTTCTTCCCGGCAAGGCTGTAAATGTCTATTGCTGGCTTTGATGTTCTTCCTGGTTGGTAAGCCAGGAGTTTGGTGTCGTCGCGCCAGAGTGCTGGGAACAAGGTTAGCGTGTTGAGCTCACGGTGAGTGTATCATGAGTGTGTCAAAGAAAGACGCAAAACCAGCCAAATGCAACCAAAATTCGAGAATGATGAAGCCCTCGAGCCCAAAAGACTTACCTAGTGCACCCGCATACGGAGCTCCAGTAACGATATAATTGTCCAAGTCCAGATCTTGGTCAAACACAGCTGTATACTGCTGCGTCTTGCGGAACCACCTGTCCCCGACACTCTCCCAATCAGCTCTCGCGTGAAGCGTGTCCATCTCGCGTTATCTCATGATTAACAGCAGAAACAACGTTTTTGAGTCCTTCCTGAAATGGAGGCCAAGCACTGTCAAGATGGAATTATGGCGTCAGCTATTCCCCCAGCAGATATGATGAATGAGCTTGGATTCTAGGCTGGAGCTCCCCCCCATCATCATAGGAGGTACCAGTACCCAGGGATGGCTATTCCTCGGCCCAACTAAATAGGTACCCCCTGCTGTTACTTAGGTTCCCGCCAGTTGCATCATTCAGGTTCCACAGGAACGAGCGGGTACGTCAATCGAAGGTCCGTCCCATCACTCGGTCCCATCTCCCCCAGACAATCAGTCAAGTCCTTTTTTATTACTGTAACTATCTTTCCACATCAACCAACCGCCCGTCACACGTCCATCACCCTCCCTCTTCCATCATGCCTAGTTGGCGAGACCAATACCTCTCATCTTTAAAAGATGCAGAGCTCAGCAACCCCGTCAACATGGAGCTCGTCCAGACCTGTCCGTAAACCCCCACCCACTCTTGCTACCTACCCCTCTTGTACCTACTCCATCTGCGACACGACATCAAACGAGCTGGGTGCAGAAAACTGACGATGCTCCCAAGGCTCGCAGATGGCGGACCGAATATCCGCGCTGGAGGCTGAAAAGACGGGATTAGAGTCGCTCATCTCCAGCAGCGGCAAGCCCACCAAGCAACAACAACCCATCGAGCCCTCGACCAACGATCCAGGCGTCGCCCAGTTAAAGCAAGACCTCGCCGAAGCCCTACGATCCAAGGGTGTCACCGAATCCCGACTACGAACCGCCGAAGAAGAGCTCACGAAATTGCGCTCAAAAACGAAATCCGATTCGAGATCGATCCGAGACTTGACGGCCGACAGGACCCATCTCACCACCAGACTCAAGGATAGGGAGTATGAGCTGCGGGAGAAGCGCAAGTTGATCGAGGTGCGTGCAGCGGCCTGACCGCCACAGCCTGACGCCATGCTGACACCCCGCCAGCAAGTCCAAGACGAGATGATAGCGCTCAACCTTCAGATGTCCATGGCCGAGAAGGAGCGGGACAAGGTCAAGAAGGAAAATAAGGAACTTGTCGACCGGTGGATGAAGAGGATAGCCCAGGAAGCCGATGCTATGAATCTCGCAAACGAGCCCATCTTCGAAAAGGAACGATAATCGACCGTCCACCAAATCATGATATCCCAACACGCAAAATTCAAGAAGCGAACGCTCAAGTCACAAAAACAAATACTATATGGAGTATCCTGTAAGTCCGAACAATCCTCTTACAACGCTGATGTAATTCCCGGCTCTTAACCCAGCTGTTTACCCATCGCTTAACCCTCAACCCAATCTTGTCCTGTTTGTTCCTGCTCCCATGCTGATGAAGCTCTATAGTCTACTGCTTTCGCGTCGAAATAAAGTATGATCCTCCCGCATTAGTCCAGCTCACATACCCCTCGGGGTATGTGCATTCCTCAACAT
This sequence comes from Fusarium ambrosium, assembly GCA_003947045.1. Classification (NCBI taxonomy): domain Eukaryota; kingdom Fungi; phylum Ascomycota; class Sordariomycetes; order Hypocreales; family Nectriaceae; genus Fusarium; species Fusarium ambrosium. Next base: position 10,711 of record NIZV01000436.1, read on the forward strand.
CAAGAATCCTATTACCGACGTCGTTGATGTTGTGGCTGTTGTTCTTTTCCGCGACAAACGATTTGAGCGATACTATCTTGGCGCCTGGCTTCATATCAAGGAACATCCTAGTAAGGACGTCGTTAAGACTCGAGGTGAAAGCCTTGTTGTTCACCAGCACCACGTCAGCACGCTTGAGGACCTCGAGAATGTGCTGGTTGTGGCGGAAATCGCCGCGTTCCAGGCGCACTTTGCCTGGCTTGATACCCCAGAGAGTGCATCGAGCGTCAAACTCCTTCTTCTGAGCCTCGCCAAGATTGCATGCGTTCTCCATTATCTCACAGCCCCAGCTTTCGCAACCAATTTCCAGGGCCGCCTGCAAAACCACATTTCCTACACCCGAACCCAGGTCCACGAAGACTTGTCCCGATGTCATCTGGGTTTGTTCCACGAGGATCTTGGAGATGAAGGGATGAAGGAGTTCGCCATAGACATAATCGGTTCCGTTCTCGTATTTGGAGAGAAGTTCGACTTTGGGCGCCACGGTCCGGTCATAGATTTGATCGAGGATGAATGCCACGAGATGCTGGGGGAGCTCGTGCATGTTGTCGAGGTTCTTGGAAATTACACCGTCCTCAACCAGAGCTAGAAGCTTCTCGTTGTACTCACGCAGAGCCGTCTTGAAACCCATGAGGTCCTGTATGTTGCGATTGGATGCCTTCTCCAATCGACGGATAATGCCCCCGTTGGGGTTTGTGAAGGGCTCTGCCTCGTCGTCGGTCAGATATGTCTCGGCTACATGTCGAACTACCTTAATGCTAGCCTCAACTGCATCAATCTTGTCCTTGCCCCAGACGAGCTCATATCTGTAGATCGTGTTAGCAACTTTGAAGTCTGATTCAACATGGAAACTCACTTCTCGCGTGGTTGTAGGCTGGGATACTGCAGCTCGATGGCAACGTCCTCCTTTTGTGCGCCCATCACAGGCACGCATTTGTGCTCGAGCGAGGCCACATCGACAGCATGAATGAAGCTCCTCCTGTCTAGCCTGTCTTTAAAGGCCCGTACGCTCCGAAGCTTACGGTTAGTGTCGACGAAGCCGTCTTCGGTGCCCTTGCGCTGTCTCTTATTGCTGTCAAGGGTCATCCATCCGTCGTCTTCGCCATCGCTATCCTTGTCGAACTCGATCCGGTCGCTAGCCGGCGATCGACGCGACACCGAGGGAGCCTTTCGCTTACGCTCCAACCGCTTCTCGTCGGATGATGAGGGATACGGCGAGTGACTAGCTTGGCGTGCGAGAGGCTTCGGGGAAGGTCGATGAGAGGAAGAGGACCGGGAGGCTGAGCCGCTGAGGGCGGGCTTCGGCTTCGGCTTTGGCTTGCTGGCCGGCCGGTCGACGACCACCTTTTCGATCCGGATCTTGGGAGGATCGGCCTTGAACTTGTTGTTTTTTCCACCAAAAAGACGCATCATGAAGGTTTCAGGAGGCCAGTGTTTTGTAAGAGAAAGAGTATTGTGAGCGACAATGACGGGTGTCAGGCTGGCCGGGTTGGGTCAGGGATGGAGGGGTTCGCGGTGCGTGCGTGTCGCTCGGCAATGTCGCGCAGCGGGCGGGACCAGATTAAAAAGGTAGAGAGGATAAGTACAAATGAATGGATAGAAGGAAGACGCGAAAAAAGAAAGGAATGTATAGAAAAAAAGAGTCAGAGTTGTAATACAAGGAAGATACAGTGTTATAGCGGGCGCGTGGTTGGATCGTGTCGTGTCAAGTTCTCCTTCAGTATCGCATCGTGGCAGGTTGTTAGTATGCAGAGTTCAAGTTGGAGGCGAAGTACGGAGTCGGAGTCGGCATCCATGCCATGGTTGCCTTTTGGTGCATGAAGCCTTACATCAGCCGGGGGAGGGAGGACCGCTGGGCCTCTGGGGGGGGGCCGGGGCGGGCAGGTGCGACCCAGTGGAGTGGAGGTCGGGTCCAGCAGCTCAGCAGCAGGCAGGAAAGTGGCAGGTCGCTTCTGGTAGGCCGGACCTGCCACTAAAGCCCGGCAGGTAATGCCCTGTAAGCCCGTATTTGGCAGTACAAGCAAGGCGACTGGTCCAGGCGTTGGGAGTGGGGCACACGGCACATTAGCACGTTAGGCACGTGGGGGCTTTTCCCCTTCAGCCGCAGGTCGGGTGCCTGCTTGGATAACTCCCGGATGCAACATAACTCGTCTACCCTACATGCATTGCTTGAAGCTGTAATTTCTTATCAACATGATATGTCAGGGCCTTTAAATTATAAAGTTTACTTGTGTTTATGCTTGTTTATAAGATGGCGTGTTTTCACAAAGGGAAGCTAGCAGAAACAATATTAAGCAAGCGCGACTCAAACTTGCCAGATGTATCGAAACCTATTTTGGTGTCACCAGCCACCAACCTCTATCAAATCGAACAATACAAGCCCCTTCTCTCCCCGAGTCTTCAATTGCAAGAACAGTTTGCAAAATAATCTGAGCATCCAGTTGGCTCATAAGCCCCCAGACCATCACATAGCTCAGCCGCGATACAATGCTCACGTCCAACGCCGCGACCCTCTGCCTCATGAGCTTGAGAGAACCGAGTTGAGCTAACACCAGATTAGGTTCCGCTTTTTAAAGAGATCTCTGAGAGAAACTCACCGGAACTTGATCAGGGTATTGCCGGTGCAAGTGTCAACGATAAAGTGTATGCCTCCAACATCGCAATGGCCGAGCCGGCTGTTCATGGGCATGTGAGTGGGTGAGACCTCGACGGGAATACGAATGTGGGCTATTCGCAGCTCGAACTTTCCTGGGCGGGCATCGCTATCGGCTGGTTGAGTATGGCCACAATCTTCGCATTCAAGAACATCTGGATTCTTGCCGCCTAAGATCATGATGGGTGAGGTGTGGCCGCATGTGAGGACGTCTTGTTCCCACTGTTCTCTTCTGTCCAGTGCCCACTCGGCGATAGCAGTGTCGCACTCTTCAGGGACATCACTCATGTGCTCAACCGCGATGGGCTTTGTGTAGTCTTCTGGACACAGGGTGCAGCTCAAATGCTCATCCCTGGGTCCAACTTCACACATAGGTGTATGCTCTGTCGTAAAGGTGATTCGATCATGCTCCTCATCCAGTCGGGCCTTGGCTTGCTCAATCTGCCGCGAAAGCTCCCCCTTGAATTCGTCTAACGACTTGAGATCCCAAGTGTCTTGATCGATTGGAAGTCCGAACGGTGAAAAGTCGGGCGAATCCCTGCAGCCAAATGACGTCTTAAACATCTTCTTAAGGGCACTTTCAACTCCTGGCTTGCGTCGCTCGTACCATCTCTCCGCAAGCTGGAGGAAGTGGTACTCGCAGAGGGTCGCGTCGCGGTTGTGAGGATAGGCCATGTAGAACTCTAGCATATCCTCCGACTCATCGGCCTCCCATCGACTCATGAAGGTATCCTGACCGAATGATTTGACAGTGGAATGACCATCCTCCTTGAAGTCTAGGTCATCATCGCTGCTGTGCCATTTGGAGGATTCTGGGGGAGATGTGACTAGTGGCTTTCGCCCCGACTTGATCTTCTTTGTGGGCTTCGAATCTTCAGCCTCTGGGCTGGATCTCTTCCTAGACTTTAGAGTAGATGTCGTGGTGTTTGAGTCAAGGCTGGGCGAGTTGGGCTCTGACAACGATGAGCTGGGCACTGAAATGGGCGAGTAGGGCTCAGAAAGGGGTGAACTGGGCTCCAAGATGGGTGACGTGAGATCAACGGTAGCTTCCTCAGCCTCCAGGTCTATGAACTGTGAAAGAGCCATCTTGTCAATGTTTGCTGTTTGTTGATGATTGATTAACGGACCCAGTTTGACTGAGCCTTTTGGACATGTTCTGTTCCTTTTGTATCTGGTAGACCGACGCATGTCTAAGGGATGACTTTGTTTGTCGAATTCAAGTAGGCTTTGTTTCGAGTTTTTAGAATGATGTAGCCACGCCGAAAGATGAGGCACTGAAAGAGCCTTGTACGCATGAACAAAGGCGAACAAGACTTCGAGAGAAAGAAATGCTGACTTGAACTGAGGGGCATTTTTCTAATTGGCTTTGAGCCTCGTCTCACGGCTTGCAGCATCAAATCAAGCCTGGAAGTGAATGGAATTGGTGAATGGCCCCTGTTCCAGCATAGACAACAGATAACTGTATCGAATTCTATTTGATGCTGAGTTTTAAAGTGAATAAGTGTATTTATCTGCCCTGAATGTGTGTACCAAGGAGTCCCCCTATCAACAGCAATACAGCGCATCCCTAAGTTGCCATCGACAGGCATGCACTGAGCATGTTCCGGCACTCTACAGACCCCTCCATGTATCTACCCGTCGTATCCCGTATATATCCATGTTAATCATAATTGTACGTATTTAGTAGGAAAAAATGTAGTCTTTGAAAGTATGGGTTGGAAAAGAAAGAGAGTTGTGATATGTGAACAAAGAAAATTTGGTGTGCGTGCTCGAGAATGAATTATGGCTTCTCCGTTTTCGGCAGCGAATCTGACCAGCTGACAGCGTAGTTTCCGCTCCTTGTGCTCGCCCTTCGGTTATTGGTTTCGGTTTCTTCCAGCACTGAGACCTCGATGTGAAGCTGGATGCGCGGAGCAGGGTCCTCCTTTGTTATTGTATGGGTATCTTCCTCACTGATCGTGGGCTGAAGTTCCGTTTCGGGATGGTTGACCTCGTCGATGATTGTGACCTCGCTCTCGTTGTTGCGTGGAGGATTGATGGATATAGGGCGAGATGATCGTCGGCTCTTTCGCCTCCATGAATCCAAGGATGTTATGTTGGAGAATCTCGACTCCGCCCTTGAACTCGATGGATTCCGAGATGCGCTTAGAGAAGAAGTGACTCGGGCCACTATCGGAATGGCCCATTTCTTGAGCTGTGGGAAGAGCATGGGCAAGTTTGTTACCAGAACTGCGACAAAGGTCTCGCGGACTGCCCAGGAGCCGGCCAGCTGGGCACCATTCACTGGGTCCTGGAAGATATTAGACAAACGGAAACTCAAAAAGAAGGCCGTTGTGTGCTTACCGAAACGAGTAGAACCACCCGGAGGATGGCGGCCATGGTGACGAACAAACCACAGCTAAACAGCGCAATAAGCCAGACCTTCTGAAACCACGGCATGGCCGCCTTCCACAGCATAGGCATAGGAATCATGATCAAGTAAAGATCCGTGGCGACATTGAATGAGAGGTAAGTCCAGACAAGATTGGGTGAGATGGCTGGGTGACAGTAAACCCCTGGGTCGGGGTAGATCTGCCACCAGCGATAGAATGGGTGGCAGCTCAGTATCAAGTTGAGCTGAACCACGACAAAGGTAACGATGATGAGAGCGAAGCCAACCAAAATTCGTGTTCGGTATCCCTCGAGATCCTTTGTCAGTCGGTAATAAAAGGTGCACATTGCCCCCTTGAGAATCCACAGGAGGAACGAGTACGTCGACCACCCGGCGAGCTGGATTTTAGAACCCAGAACTCTGTACGAATTAGTACCAATATTGTATTCGAGTTTCTTGGACTCACCGAAGTTGGTACTCGGTGTCATCTGGCTGCAAGGCCGCCCGCTGGGCATCTGTCATGGAGTTGTTTGCCATTCCCTTGGCAATGTTGCCAACAGAATATGCCAAGCCAGTTTCTACAGAGTAGACGACCTGTCTATGTTAGTGAGCCACATAATATTTTAGGTTGGTAAAAACTCACTGCCGCAAGAAGAATAAGGTAATCATCTGCCCAGAGATTCCTCCAGCCAACGGTGCTGATACGCACATACGTCCTCAGAGCAGTTATCAACAATGCCAGTGCAAGGAGAGTGAAAGCTTCAATGTTAAAGGCCCTTAACGCGGCCATTGCGGCGGCCGCTTTATCATCATGAGATGTAGCGAGGTCCATCTGGGGCAATTTTGAACATCAGAAAAAAGTTGACAGAAGAACAATTCCAATCAACTGGTCCCTGAGGGAGGCTCGGCTATATAAGAGGAATAACCCAGATCATAAACCTTGTGAAGATCCCCCTCTGATATTGTTTCACATGACAATAGTTCTCTTTCCTAGGCCAGTGACAGTGACATTTTCCCCATGTTAGAGGACCCTGCTTCTCAAGGGAGAGAGATAGCTTCATCCTGCTAGCAACGGGGGGCAACTCCCGTGGCGGAGTCGAGGGAGACTACTCGGCCGGATGATCCCCACGGAGTATTGCCCCGAATGAGAAGGGGTCGGAGGAACGGATCCTTGTTTCGCGGCAGGGTGAAAAAAGAAACGTTAGTTCTTTGGACTTTTTGTCGCCCGAGACTTGGGTTGAGGTGGTTTGTGGCCACTAACCATGGCCGTGGAACTAGTCCTCTCCAAAAGTGAGATATGATAATTTACATTTTCTTCTCGGGGCTTTTCATTTTTATTCTTGATAGACCAATTCCAAAGCTGAAAAACAAACATATTTCTCTACCTTCAAATGGAAATTGCCTTAATCTTTTTACCCTACCTCAGGTACCCAGGCATTGTTGGGTTTTGTATGGAAAGCTTCCACTACCAGCAGAACAAACCCTCCAAGAAAAACTGAACCAGCTGACAACTAACGTTAGAGCCGCAGTAGCAGTGAACCCAAGTCCCTGGAAAAGGGCAAAAACAGCACTAAACCAGTGGGACACGCGGCATAACCGGGTGCTGTTCCTAACTCTAAGACTGTCTCACCCTGACGTCGAGACTGCTGCACTGTGATTGGCCGGCGGCTCTAAGACTCTGGTTTAGACCTGTCAGATATCGAATTTTACATGGGAGATGGAACCGGGGACGCTGACTCTCACGGACTGTTGATCCGTAAAAGATGATCTTTGATGGGTTTCCCCTGGTGATGGGCCAAGAGCTGCTCGTGGGTGTGCCCATCTCTCAGCTCAGACTTGTTCTTGGAAATTCCAGTAGTATCGAAATAATATCAATATGCAATTCTTAGTAAGTTACATGAACTGCTTCATTTCATCCTCGAGAGTGACTTAATTAGAGTGTTGAGTGCGCAGTCCTATGCCACCGTGCTACCCTGTATGGCAGGTAAATCCTAGGCACTCATACAATTAATAAACAAACGCTTTTATTCATTGCCTTCCTATACTTCATTCATCATGCTTCTACCTCTTCAATGTCTTTTGCTTCTCAGCATCCGTAGCCACATTCCTTCCCTCCACAAGCAATCCCTTCTTCCTCCTCACACCATCCATGTATCGCTTAGCCACGTTCTCCTTATCAGCCAGCTCACCGAGATCCTCCAGATCATCCTCAGTGAAGGGTACCCAGAAGGGGTCTTCGTCTAGGATCTCAAAGCCTGCAAAGATGAGCTGTGGCTGCGCGGCACCACTGGTACGTTTTCGCATATCGTCTGCAAAACCGAAACTCTCGGCGACGGGGAGTAGGGCTTGGATGGTGAAGAAGGGTGTGCCCTCCTTCATGATCTCAGCAATGACGCGGCCGCGACGACGAGTTAGAACGTCGTAGACACGACCGAGGACTTCGGTCGACGCTTGAATCTCGACGCTGTACATGGCGAGCATGAGACGGGAAGACCAGTCAAGGAAGCCAGAACGCAGGGCGGACTGGAAAGTCTTGATGATCTCGCCGGTAAGACGACCAGGCTTGTCTCGAGCCGAAGAATCATCTTCACCAAGGTTGAGTGTGACATCCTCGACAAATACAGCCACTCCTTGAAGTGGCTCGTTACACAATGGACCTTGGGCGGCAGCGAGCTGGAAGGCGTAGGAGATCTTATCGGCTAGATGGCTTGGGTGAAGGGATTCTCCAGCACGAGGTGCAGTACCTGTGGTGCTCTCAGTCGCGAAAGCCTTGGAGAAGATACCATCGGCAGTAGCATCGATGAGGAAGTTTGGACCGGTTCTTCGAGGTCCAAAGGCCACGATCTTGTCGATGCGATCCTTCCAGTTCTCCCTGCCCTTGCCGCTCTCAAGCTTCTCCTTAAGCTGCTTCTTGAAATCCTCCACAGACAGGGTGTTTCCAGCGGCGACGTCAGTCTCCGCGGCAATCTCTTCACCCTCAGACTCCTCCGCCTTGGCCTTGCGGTCATGCAGACGCTTGATGGCGTCCGCGTTCTTGAGCAGAAATTCTGTCACATCTGCTGGCACTGGCTGTACACGGAGTGAGATAGTGACTTGCTTTGAACTGGTGGTAGCAACAACAGCACCGCGGCCAAGCTCCTTGTTCGCTGGGGGTCGCATCTCCTCGGCCCTGACGATCGTTTCGCGATAGGGAACGAGGGGAGCACCAGGTTGGATATCGCACAGAGCAAATCTCTCCTTGAGATCCGTCAAACATCTCTCGAGATGAAGTTCGCCAGCAGTTAGCAAGACATGCTCGCCACTTCCAAGAAGCTCATACTCGGCACACGGGTCACTCTGAACCAGCAGCTCCAGACCGTGGATCATCTTGTCGAGATCGGCGGGGTTTACAGGTTCCAAAGCAACGCGGACAATAGGCTTGCCCACCATGCTTACACCTGCAAGGTTGACAGCGCCATCCAGGCGACTGCACAGAGTTCCTGATTTCAGGATCTTGCCCTCAAGACCACCAATGCCAAACACACAACCAGCAGGGACAGAGTCAAGAGCCTCCAAGTTCCTGCCCATGAGCATGTAAAGTGCGGTGACAGTAACCTCTTGAGGCTCAGGGGCAGCATGTGGTTCAGCAGGTGACCACTTCGGAGGGATGACATAGAGCTTGTCGCCAACCGAGAGGGTTCCAGAGTAAATACGGGCAAATCCGATGAGATGCTCGGGATCGACCTTCTTCTCCTCCAATTCAGGGGCATAATCATCGAGGTTGACCGTATCAAGAGCGGTTGTCATGCTGTCAACGCCATTCTCGCCAGCTGCGGCCTGAGCTCTCGCAGCCTCGGCTCTCTTCTTTCGGGCGAGATCTCGTGCTTCTTCGCCGCTCATTTGCACTCCGGTTCGTCGCTTGTTCTCGGGTAGTTCGCTTTCGGGAACAGACACCATCTTACTGACATAGGCGACGACGGGATCGGACTTTTCGTGCTTGAACGAAACCATGGCGTCTTTGATGGATTTATCGATATGTTCCGAGCCGGGAGATTCTTCGAGTAGCTCGGGTAGTCGCTCAGCTTGTGCGGCGGCGGGAGACGGCAACGATTCGATGACGGATACCAACAGAGCCGTCGACAATGGCAGCCAAGATGCAAAGACAGTTGTCATCAGCAGTCTTTGGTCTCGAGATTTGAGTAGGTGAGGTGTGAGCTTGATGTTAAGTGACTTTGTCACCTTCTCCAGCAGTTCTCGATCACCAGTGCCGTTGTCGCCCCCAACAGTTGCTTGGTAGACAGTCCATACTGGCTCAAGTACCAGCTGAACAAAAAGGGGCTTCAGGTTTCGCCCCTTGAGATGCTTTGGTCCCAAAATCTTCTTCGTCTTAGGATCCAAGTAAAAGTTGCCCCATAGAACCTTTTCCATTATGCCTCGCTTGATGCCGAGCTTCTTCTCGTACATGCTAGCGAATTGCCGGCAGGTAAAGGCCCAGCCATCGATGGCGCTGCTGAAAATGACATTGTTCTTCTCTGGGGCAAAGTAAATGTCTTCATCGTCTCTCTCCTCGAATTGAATGTCGCCGGTATCGCTGACTTGATCCGCAAGAGCCGATTCTTTGGCGGCCGTTGCTGCGTTCACTCGCTCCTCCATCTTCTCTCTCCAATTGAGATCCTCCTCCATTCGTTCGCCCTGAAAGAAGCTGCCAAGAACAGCATTTACTTGTTCAAGAAGCTTGCTTAGGTGAATGTATGCTTCTCCAGGTGTCATTTTGAGTTCTGTCACTAGTCGATCAATCTTGTTGATGACGAGCAGGGGCTTGAGCTTTTCGATCCATGTTTGACGGAGCACAGTGACTGTTTGACTGCAGACTCCCTCGACGGCATCCACGAGTACGACGGCACCATCGCACAATCTTGAAGCTGTTGAGACTTCGGAACTGAAGTCGATATGGCCGGGTGAGTCGATCAAGTTAACAAGGTACTCCTTGTCTTCGGGCTCAGCGTCAGGGGCTGTTTTCCGTCGCATAGCAAAGTAGAGAGAAATGGCAGAAGACTCCATGGTAATTCCTCTTGTCTGCTCATCGGGTCTGGAGTCTAGATAACGGATTTTGCCCGCCAATTTTGGTGAGATGATGCCATTTGTGGCGAGTAGGGCATCGGTAAGTGAAGTCTTGCCATGATCAACATGGGCCAAGATACAAATCTGTAACCTCATTAATATGAGAACAACCACAGTTTGGCAAATTTAGCTCACATTTCGGATATCACTGGACTGCCTCTGTAGGCTAGCCAGCTTTTCTGGAGTAACGACAGGCATGATTGTGGCGATTCCTCTGAGAAGCGGCTCGTAGAATGGAAATCCGTGTATCAAAAGGCGCAAGTTTCAGAGAATGAGTTGCCTGGGGCAATGGAACCGGACCTTTAGATTTTATAGCCAACGGTTCAGAAACTGTAAATCAACTTTGAATGTGGAGGCGCAGATATGGAGGTTTGTTGCCTGCGTCTTGCTCATTGGTAGTGTGACTAATCCACGAATCTAACCTTCACAGGTACTCACGCGAGAGTCAGCAAAACAAGGACTTGTCATGCTCTTTCTAGGAAACTTCTGCAAAGTGACTGAGAATGACTCATATCTGAAAATAGAGGCATCACCAAGTCGCTGAGCTTCTGCCCCGCTTCCCCGATAGAGGCATCTGTGACGCAGTTAACCACTATAGGTCACGTGGAGCTGCGCCACATCGCACACAGCTCAAGCCACAACGCTCAGCAACTCAAGCAAAAGCCCTAAAATCACGAAAACTCGCGAGACCTTTGGAGGGGCGTAAAATTTCTACCCCTCACCACGACGAGCGACCCGACACGACGCGGAACCCACGCCCGATCGCACACGATGGCTACCTACCAGAACGGCGTGGCTCCGGCCCGCGCCCTCGATGACGATAGCGATGTCGAGGAGGAGGCCCTGGTGGCCGAGTACAAGGAGCACGTCCAGTACGAGGATGGTGATGACCTCAGCCGCACCACCTCTCTGAACCTGGCCCAGCAGACCGACGATATCCAGGCTCGCCTCGTCCAGGCTGCTCAGCCTCTCGACTTCCAGGCCCCCCTCGAGACAAAGTTCCAGAGCTACGATGCGTACTGCAGTCTGTTCCACTACATCCTGAACTCGGATGGTCCCGTTGACCTCGAGCCTCCTTCGGTTGGTGGCCCTTGAAAAGAAAAAAAAAAAAATTTATCCCGGATTGGCTGGGACTAACAGAGCTCATAGTACTACTGGGCTTGGGATGTTATCGATGAGTTCATCTACCAGTTCAACTCGTTCTCGTCGTACCGCATGCGAATTGCCCGGCAAACATCCAACGAGGAGGAGCGCCAGGCTCTCCGCGAGAACCCCAACACTTGGGGCTGCTACAGCGTCCTCAACGTCCTCTACTCTCTCATCCAGCGATCCCAGATCACCGACCAGCTGGCTGCCATGAAGCGCAACGAGGACCCCATGGCTGTTGCCGGCGACTACGGTTCCAAGAACCTGTACCGAATGCTCGGCTACTTCTCCATCATTGGTCTCCTCCGGGTCCACTGTCTTCTGGGAGACTTCAGCCTGGCCCTCAAGACTCTTGATGACATCGAGCTCAACAAGAAGGCCATGTTCGCCCGTGTGATGGCCGCTCACTTCACCACCTACTACTATGTGGGTTTCTCCTACATGATGCAGCATCGCTATGCCGATGCCATCCGCATGTTCAGCCACATCCTGGTCTATGTGTCTCGAACCAAGAACTTCCAGAAGAGCGCCCAGTACGACTCTATCACCAAGAAGAACGAGCAGATGTACGCCCTCATTGCCATCTGCGTCGCTTTCCAGCCTACCCGTCTGGACGACACCATCCACAGCGCTCTCCGTGAGAAGTACGGTGACCAGCTCCTCAAGCTCCAGCGCGGTGGCCCCGAGTCCCTCCCCATCTTCGAGGAGCTCTTCCGCACCGCCTGCCCCAAGTTCATCTCCCCCGTTCCTCCGGACTTTGAGAACCCCGAGGCCAACATCGACCCGGTCGAGCACCACCTCGCTGTCTTCATGGACGAGGTCAAGACCAACATGTGGAGCCCCACCATCAAGTCTTACCTTCGACTTTACACCACCATGGATCTTAACAAGCTCGCTGGTTTCCTCGAGGTGAAGCCCGAGGAGCTGCGATCATGGCTCCTGGTTACCAAGCAGCGCACCAAGCAGCTGCGATGGCAGGACCAGGGTCTGCTCGAGGGTGAGCTCGTCAACGTCAGCGACCTTGACTATGCTCTCCAGGGCGTGAGTACTCTGAAAATTCCAACAAATTTACTGAACAAGTACTGACAAGTTTATAGGACCTGATTCACATCTCGGAGGCCAAGGTTGGACGCAAGCTCGTGGACTGGTACCTCCGAAACCTGTCCCGCACCTACAACTGAGGTGCTTCAGAGGAATCTGGAAAGCCTCATTTCTCAATTTCCTGGGGCCTTCGATTCAAGCCCGACGGTGCTTAGCACCATGAGGCTGGAAAGCCCCCCAAAGGTCATGGCCAGGACGAACACTTGGGGGTTTATGCAGGCCGACTTGGTAGGTAGGCTGCATGGCATGGCAACGGCGTCTCGGAGTTGGTGATGCTAGTGCAAAAGCTTGAGAATTTTCTCGAGTTGGCTATATGTGTGGCAGAGATATATGGTACATCCTCGTAAGAGGTATGGGAGCCTATGACAAAAGGGCAAATGAAGAATAAAAGGAATCAAAAAGTCGTTTAATCCAGCATCATGATCCTGCTCCAGGGTTTGCGTACTTGGTATTAGAGGGTTCTCGGGCATGTTTCTTCTTGAGCCCTTAGACACAGAGGCTGTTGAGTCGGTGGAGGATCTGACCGAGTTAGTAAGTGGCTCTTAGGCGTCTTAGATACTCTCACCTTTTCAATATACCTCACACCTACACGAATACCGTCTTTGTCCTGAAACTCTTGCTGATCTCCAAAGTTGTTGCCTGGATCCAAGCAGGTGAGACAGGTCTCTACGATCTCCGAGTATCGTGTTCCCATGCATTCTCGGAGCTCAGTTTGAGCCAACTTCACCAAGTGGTCCTTTACTGAAGTTAAGAGGAAAGCCGCTGCTTCATCATGAGACGCATCAGAGGATATACCGACTATGGGAGACAGAGTCTGGTCTTCTCCTTCAGCCTCGTAGTTGACAAAGCTTTGCCACAAGCCAATCTCGAGCAGACAAACCCCGAGGCTGTATATGTCGTGCTGCATGAGAAACCCTTCCTTAAGGACCAGGCCCTGCCGTGAAGGATGTCGATACAAGTTTCTTTCCAAGGCATCATCGCCGCGACGTCGTGTTCTTCCATCCTCTTGCCGGAAATCCTCGAATCCGAGTAGGAAAATCGAGGCAGCATCCTTACCCCCAGTGTCGAAGTCGAGGATAGTCTCGGGGCGGATATTCTTGTGGACAAAGCCAAAGACGTGTATATAACTGACTGACTTGGCCAACTCTTGGGCGATCAAGAACCTTCGAGATAATGTGCTGGGTTTTCCGCCTTGTGATAAGCGCTGTCGAAGACTCTGAGCGCTTGTTAAACCTGGTGGCATACGGGATACTATCGTGAACCTCCCTAGGTTCGGACCTAGTTTCTCCGCAACGAATCCTTTGCAAGCAAGTAGGCCAAACGTCTGCGGCTCATTATGCTGGAGCCGACGAGCTAGGCTTCGAATATTCTTCTCCATATCCTGGTAAGAAGCTGAGTCGAGAGTACCAAGCTCATCCAGGACATAAGTGGTGATCCTCCCAGGCCTTTCACTCTTGGCAATCTTCAAGTCAGAGAAAGGAATATCCGAAATGTCCATCTTGTAGAGTTCCTTGGCAGGCAGTGATAATCCAGATGATGATGCCTGGCTGGAACTTTCAAGTGAGACTTCTCTCAGATCCTTTTGGATGGTAACGACTGAGGGAATAGCCTTTGTAACTTTTGATGCTTTTGTAAGAGCTTTATCCATCTCACGACCATGCATCCTCATGAGTAGAAACCAAGACGGATCTGACATTTGTTGCCAAGAGTTGAGAGCGTCAATAGCTTCGTCGAGTTTCTCCTTCTTCATCGCATACCTGAACGGCCGGGGGACGAGTATAACTCTCATCCCTTTGCCATCATTGATAGTTTGAGGCTCAACCATTTCTCGTAGCGTGTGAGTTGCGTTATCGAGTTTGTTTGATAACATGCGCAAGGTCCTCCTTTGCAGGCTTTGGTGGGTTTCGTCCATCAGGTGGCTAATGGACTTGAGAAAGTCGAGCTGAGTGAAGCATCTGTGCCAACCAATCTCTATCCTGAGGGCTCTCTCTTCGAGCTCGGGCTCGGCTCCTTTGAAGGCCGAGCATGTCTTTCGCAACTCTCTTCCATACCTATGTCAGAGTTAGAGATGGCTACCCGTACCTGTTGGATAGGCTTACTTGATACACAAGTCTACAGCACCGACGACTGCAAAGGCTAACCCAGCTGCCTCCATATGAAGTGATTTCTCAGAAAAGACAAAGTATTAGTTTGATCAAGAGTGGTGACTCGGCTCGGAGCCTTTTCAACCCACGTCAACTGCCAAGACCAGGCTGTGTCAACAAACCAATTCAGCTGAACAGCGCGACCTTCTCATTGGACCAGGATACCAACTACCCCCCAAAGAGTTGCATGTTGGCGTTTAGGTGTCTCATGCTGCGCAGAAAACGAGCCACCGATCCAGTCTACCTTGGTGGCAGTGCATGGCTGAACACCAGGCTGAATGTCCAGCACCGTTGACATGGATGTTTCCCCTCAACCTGAAGACCACTGACGTCCATGCAGCCTTAAACATTGTTCCTGTTTAATCTCCAACTCAACTAAACTCCAAACATCGCCTTACCTAAATTCAGATCTCGCTTTTGCTGCCCCGAGCGGCGATGGAGGTGGCCTGAACAGAAATGCATCATGGCTACCCTCCAAGGCCCCCCTCTCCAAGACCTCCCTGAGCTGGTCCGAGACTCGCACCTCGAGGCGACGTTCCACCCAAACGCCGATATACCCACTGAAACAACGCACCTGAAATACCAAGGAAGACGGAGGCCCCAGCGGGAGAAATGGATTCGCCAGAAGATGCTCGGCCGCGGAGGATTCGGCATCGTCTGGCTGGAGAAGAGAGAGCCCGACAGCTCAGCGACCTACAACCTTCGAGCGGTGAAACAACTTGATATTGCAAAGATTAGGTCAAAACGGCACGATTATGTGAGGGAGCTGGAAGCCCTGGCCAAATTCTCGCAGACGAAGGTTGGTTATGCTTCATTTTCGTTACTGGAACAAGCATACTGATGATTGCAGTACTCCGAGTTCTTTGTCAAGTCGTATGGTTGGTTCCAAGGTCCTTCTGCGCTATTCTTTGCCATGGAGTATTGCGAATTAGGAGATTTGAAGGACCACGTCGAGGAACATGGCAAACTTGCCGAGGATCAAGTGCAGGACATCGGATGGCAGATTCTTCAAGGGCTAAAGTTTATGCATCACAACAACTTTGCGCACCGCGATTTGAAGCCAGCTGTAAGCACACCCTTTCCAGGACTTATACACGATTGCACTAACGTTCCTTCACTCAGAACATCCTGATCAAAAACAAGCCCCCATATGGTGACTGGCATGTCAAGATTTGTGATCTTGGGCTCAGCAAACGAATAGGGACCGATGACGCCACTACAACCGTTCAAGGGACACCTGGGTTTATGCCTCCCGAGTCGGTCGCTGGCATTGGGGATAACCCTAGGCATATCGACCCCTTCCCGGCTGACATGTGGTGTTTGGGAGAAACCATCTTTTACCTACTCACGCGGAAACGGACATTCGGCGGCAACCTCATGCAACTACGACAGTACTGGAAAGGGGAACCATTCCCCAATGAGCCTCTGTTGCATGTGCGGGCCAGTGACGCTGCCATCAGCTTTGTCCAAGAACTGATGGCTCGCCTTCCAGTCCAGAGGTTAACTGCTGAGATGGCTGATCAGCATGAGTTGATGAAGATGGAGCCAGAGCAGGAGCCAGAACGGGAAACGAGAGAAACTCCGGAGGGAGGAGAAGACTCATCAAAGCCGATTCCTGAGGATCCAGCATCCTGGAATCCTTCTCCCTGGCATTTTGAGCGTTCTCTCTGTTGGTGGACCCTTCGC
>NIZV01000437.1:0-26855 GCA_003947045.1 Fusarium ambrosium
TTATGGAGGATATCAGCAACCACCTCCTCCTCAGCCCTACGGCGCCCCTCCAGGCCAATATGGCGCTCCTCCCCCTCAGCACCACCAACAGCCATACGGCGGTCATTCGCCCGCTCCGCCCGCGCCATATGGTGCCCCTCCAGGCCAATACGGAGCGCCACCACCTCAACAGTATGGCGCGCCGCCAACACAGCCAACCCCGCCATCGCCAGGCTACGGTCCGCCTCAGATCATTCAATGGGACGCTAATCCGGATGCTCAGGGTCTGCGCAAGGCCATGAAGGGTTTTGGCACGGACGAGAAGGCATTGATCGCCATCCTCTCTAACAAGGACCCTCTGCAGATTGACACGCTCCGTGCAGCTTACGAGAGAGCTCATCGCCGCAACTTGGTTTCTGACATTCAGAGCGAGACGAGCTCGTGGTTTGAGAAGGCATTGGTTCAATTGGCTCGCGGTCCCCTTTTGTCCGATGTTCACAACCTACACGAGGCAATGAGCGGACCTGGCACCAAGGAACTTGTTCTCAACGACATTCTGCTTGGACGATCAAATGCCGACCTTCAGGCCATCAAGAGCGCCTACTATCACACATTCCATGACAAGCTTGAAGATGTAGTCAAGGGCGACCTCAGCATGAAGACGGAGCGGCACTTCCTAATTGTCTTGGCTGCCAACAGAGCCGAAGATTCTGCCCCCGTGGACCCTCGCCAGGTCGACGACGATGTCATGCAAATCTACAAGGCCACCGAGGGCAAGCTGGGCACAGACGAGATTCTGGTCTGCAGCATCCTGAGCAAGAGGAATGACAACCAGATCCGCGCCATCGCGCATACCTACAAGCAAAAGTTCAACAAGGACCTCGAAAAGGTTATCAAGAGTGTAAGTTTGGTCTCTACCGCGCCCTCAACCCAACTTCTAACATACATAGGAATTCTCTGGCCATATGGAGGATGCACTCCTCTTCCAACTGCGCCATGCCACTGACAAGTACATGCATGCAGCTAAGCTTCTCGAGGACTCGATGGCCGGTATGGGCACCAAGGACCACCTCCTCATTGCTCGTGTTATCCGCTTCCACTGGGATCGCAACACACTCGCCAATGTCAAGGGCGCCTACCAGCAACGGTACGGCAGAAGCCTGGGAAGCCGTATCAAGGGGGAGACGTCGGGAGACTACAGGAGGACCATGCTCGCAGCAATCGGCGAGCCTTGGTAAACAACTCAACAAGAAAAGAAAAAAGAGATGGAAACAGTAGGATGCAAGATTGCAAGTGGGATTGGGCTTCGCAGCCTCATTACGGCCGTTTTCTTATGATCTGGCGTTGGGGACCTGTTTGGTTGGCACTGCGGCGGCTCTCGTCTTGGACCTACTTTGGGCAACGGTTGCATAACTTAAGATACCAGATATTAAAGTCATTTTGTTCCTCAAGTCGTATCCTTGTCTCATATTGACTGGTTGCATATTGGCAACTTTAAGTAAGAATATTTATTGTCACACCCCAAGTGGGCAGGCCAGAGCGCTGACAAAGGCGACGTGCTTATAACCTGTCATTCTGTTAGAGCGGGATTGACAAGTGGGACCACTGCTCATTGTCCTGTGGAGTTGACTTTTATCACAAGCAATGAGTCTAGTAAACAAACTGGCAATATTATAAATGGTTTGTGAAATGTCAGGACATCGTTAATTAATATGTGTGCAAGAACAAAGGGGCGCAACGCCTTAATATAGGTTTTCATATCCCAGTAAGAGTTAGAGTTTCACGAAAGGGAGGGGAAGCACTTCTGATGCTCTTATTATACAGACTTGTTAGTTTTTTACTGCTATAAAAGCTAGGTAGGCCTATGATTAGCTAAACTATATAAGTTGTGGGGCCTTTAATAAGAATGCCCTATAATTCAGGCACTAACACGAGCACATGGTGCCACTTAGCCGCATTATAACGCTGAAAAACACGCTAGCGAATTTTTATAAGAAAAAAAGGCTCCCACCTCCCCTGAATAACGCGCCTCGCCTCTCTCCCGCTCATTATCCCACGCCTCGGCGCGCGCACAGGCAGTTTAGACCCGGATCGCCTTCTGACTTCTCGGCACGGCAAGTGCAGGGACGCGTCTGGTGAAGACTTCCTTTTGCAGAAGCCGTTGCGCAATTGAACATTGTACATCTGTAATCTACCTAATTTTTTTTTTCTTCCTCCCCGCCCTTCCTTCTTTGGCGCATGCACTTCTCTCTCTTTTCATGATATCGATGGTCAACGAATCATCAACCTCCATCGACAAGCTCCTCGCATCCCTGCAGGATCCCGATACTTCTTCCGAAGGCGAAGCCAGGCGCGACGCCTTTGCACAGTTTGTATCGGAGGCGTTTGCAAAAGGAAACATGATGGCCTTGTCAGCCGGTGTGCCTGCGCACAATGGCGTGAATGGCACAAACGGAGCCGGACAGGTTGCATCTCCTGTGGCTGCCCCCACGGCTCTCTCTCCTCCAACCCTACCTAACGGCAACTCTGCATCGCGTCGAGCTTCAAGTACTTCAGCCAACTCTGCACTCGTCGCGCCGATGGAGAGGCTATCGCAGGCTGGCTCATCAGCCCAGTCCTCCCCGCTCGCGCAGCACAAGTCACCTCCAATGCAGCAAGCCGCACTCACCCAGGGCACTCATCAATCTCCGCAGATGCTCAACGGATTTCATCACCAGCCATCCCAAGGACCTCCACAGCAGATTCAAGTTCATGGGCACGCTTCACCACAGGCTCAGCCACAATCGACAAACGTTGTTCAAGAGACAAACGAATACCAGCAGTTGCTTCAGCTCATCAACAACTCACCCGCAACCGCCGTCCGTCAGGCCATTAGAGATAAATGGGACAAGGCACTGTTGGGTTCACAGTATCACATCGCTTTCCTCGTAAGTGCATTTCCCAGTCATTCACAACGTCAACTGTGTTATCGTCTCGTCTTCGGTCTCACTTATTCACCGTCGCTCACTTGATTTCATCCGCTCTTGAGTATCAGCTAACACGCCCGACAGTTGAATGCAACTATGCATCAAGCTAGCCCTGAGACCCTCTCCCGGGCTGTCCGAGGTTTCGGTCAGAAGCTGGTCAAAACTTCAAAGCGAGAGTTGATGGAGCATCTCAGCCCGGATGACTTTGATGAACTCGTGGATCTGATACTACCTCGCGTTAGTAATCAGTTCCTTGACAAGGCACTCGCGAGACGCTTGGAGACGATACCAGCACGACATCTCGTGAATGCGCTGGCACGGGCTGAGCGACTGGGGTACGATGTGCAGGATATCGTCCAAGAGCAGAATGGCGAACATGTCATTCCATCACTGCACTCACTCTCCTTACCTCCTGGTTCACAGCCAGTTCCAACGATGGTTGTGAAGCAGTATCAGCCGACGCCACCTCTCCCGCAACAACCGCCACAGGTAATGCTACCGACACAATCAATGGCACCTATGACTGTGCCCCAGGCCCTCCCACGTCCTCCAACTCTCGTTTATTGTCAGCAATGTAGCTGGCCTTGCACCTCAAATGAAGCTCTCGACTATGTGAGTTTGAAAGATTCAGCCTCGCAAAGATGATTTCGCTGACATTGAATAGCATCTGAAGAAACGAGCCTGTGACAAAGTCAGACCTGAGGATCAGGCTGGCAGAGACATCTGCCTGCATTGCGGTTGTAGGTTTGGCAGCGGTGGTGGCCTGTTGTATCACGAGAAATCCAACGTCTGCGGAACATACAATGCCGAGACTGGAGAACAGATGCGAAACCTGATCGCCGCCTTCCGCCAACAATCAGGATCTGGGCAGCATACGCCAGCCGCCCCAACTCCACCTCCTCAACCTCCTCAGGTGAGAAACGTTGTCATGAGCCAGCCACCACCTCAATCAACTCCAAATGCTTCATCCCACTTGACCTGGACGGCCTCCCCGCAACCAAGCGGCACACCAAGCCGTGATCCATATGCACACCTCACGGAGCAGAAGCGAATCGAGTTTGAGACCAAAATGAAAGAAGCTGAAGAGCGATATGGAAAGATGATGAGGGATGCCATGGAGTTGCCGGAAGCCGAGAGGGGAATCCGCCTGGCAAGCCTCAAAAACAGCTACAATACTAAGATGAGCACGACACGCAAGAAGTACGGCATTCGGCTCCGCGAGAGACGGACCAGAGAACAGATTGCGGCCGAGCAAGCCCGAATTATGGGCCCATCAAGCAACAGCGCTACACCAACTCGTGATAGCGAGCCTCGTCCGAACAAGAGACCGAGAACTGATACTGAGGAACCAGCGGCTACTGGAGGACCCAACGGTACCCAGGAAAGTCCCCGCAAGAGAGTTCCTGTGTCAGAAATGGGTGGACTGTCGGGGTCACAGGCTACAGCTGAGCTCACTGATCCGACAGCTCACCTAAACCCAACGCAGCCTCGATATGTGCCTCCAAAGTCGTTGGCTAGCACAGGCAGACCGCAGTCCAAGATGGGTGAGACACCGGATTCCGCCCGACCAGGGACCAGTGCATCCCTTGCGGGCACCCAAGAAGATCCCATGTCGATCGATGATGATTCGGACAGCGACAGCGACAGTGATGACGACGATATCCCGGCTACCCTTCCCTAGTGTTACGGAACAGCGAGCATGAGCATAGGAGCAATGGCGTTTGGGTTTGCATGCATTAGATACCCCCCCAGAAGATGCGAGAAGGGACGACAACGGGTGCGTTCCAGTGCAGTGGGGAAGGAGTTTTGACATTCAACACATGTGATGATGGGATGGGCCATGGGATGGGAAACAGGAAACGGATCTGCGACCAGGGCCTGCGCGCGAGCTTGGCAGCAGCAGGCCGATAGAACCACGATGAAACTGAGGAGAGGAGGGTGGTTCGACATGGGCACGACAGGGAGCTGATATCACACATGGGTGCCAGAGGCTCGACCTATTGCTATCACTATCACGGGCTAATCTGGCACCAAAACATGAAAGATCTTTAGGTATTTGGTAGTACGTCATATCACGGCGTCCTAATTCATCATCCATGGTTGATGAGACAAGTTGATGCCCGACGTGAGGTGCAAAGCAAATATAGTTCTAACAGCACATAACCAGCACATAGCCAGCAAAGAACCTCGGTTTCCATTGATGCGTGGAATTGATTGGTGATTGATGATTGTGACTAGGTGGTGTCGTCGTCAAAGTGAAGATGCGAGCACTTTACTTGAAGCTATAAATGTTTCATGAGCTGCAAGAGGAGGTCGTGTCGCGCGGCTAGGCAAGAAAAGAAAAGACGAAAAGTTTCGGGTTCTGGGCCGATGACGGCGTAAGCAAAGTTTTAGTTTCCAACGTCGAAACCGTCCGTATCCTTCTTTGGGAAGCTGCGAGAGGCGACGGAGGTTTCAGCAACGTGAAAGGGGGGGGGAAAGGCAGCTACAGGTGTGTGCCTGTGTGTGTGACTTGCCCTCTAGGCGCCGGCCACGGGTTCACGGGACGTTCCTCCCGTCCGGGGTTCCATGTGGAATATTCGCCCGCACTCACAGTGGAGATGCCCACTGCAATCTTGGACCACCAAACCGCTGATCGGACAGGAACAGAGCTTTTGTGCGGCTAGTTTGAAACGCCAGATGATGGAGATGACCACTCAGAAGAGTGGTGTTGCGGTTTTTTTTCTTCTTCTTCTCCTTCTTTGACTCTTTCCGTTGTTCCTCTTTTGGACTGTTTCCAACTATCGTGAGGTCTCTCGTATTTAACGGTGTGCATTGTTATTGTCATCTCGGCTACCTATTTCGCCAGGCGTCAAGACTATGCCAAGGCGCTTCTCGCAGGAGCAGACACGGGCTTCATCACCTGCAGCGCTCGCATATCTTTCTGCATCATCCCCCAGCAAGAGATGATGCAAGGTCCCCAGATAAGCTCAACGCTGGCTCACGCGAAGCAACCTGCAAGACAGCGACGATCCCTAAGACTTGACTCGACACGAGAGCGCCCAGTGCATCGCCGAACCACGTTTCCCTTCTTTGCGTCTCCAGCTCCGACTGGCTGCTCTGGCGCCGGCGCGGGTCCCCCTCCCCCAGGCACACGTTCGGTTCGTGTGACGGGCGTTGGGCTGGCTGCAAGGGTCCGGCCGCTCACTGGAGGGAATTTCTTTGCGCCAGAAGGCGTTTTGGATCCGGCGACTTGAAACGGGGTGAGCACGACCAGGGCCCTTCTCGATCAATAGGCTTTCGCTGCTGGCTGTATCGCCACCAGCCACGGCTGGCTCACGGCCTTGGAGCACTTGGGAGAGCAAGGGCTCAGCAACACGCTAGAAGCCTCTGAGGCTAGAACACGGCCCATTCGATCGCTTTGAAACCCGCCAGGGGCCATCTTGAACGTTCGTCATGTAGGTGAGCAGCACCATGACTGGCCCAGCGACCGCTGAGGAGGAGTTGTAGGCGAACCAGGGGGCTCAAGCGAGCTTGTAAGAGGGAGGACTCTGGTGGTTTCTGTCGATGAAGCGTTGTTGCCCCGGACTGTTGATAATGCTACCTTGGACCACTCTTGTCACTGCTCTTTCGTTTCGTCTTTTTTTCTTCCCTCTCTCTCACCATCTTGTTTTCTTCACTCTTTACTTCAAAGCTGGCTGTGCCAGGTGCATTTTCTTTTAAACTACTGCTTAAATCCTCATTTCTCCTTTTTTTTTTTTCCTTTCGGTTTTCTCTGCCAGTTCAGACTTGCTCTCGCTTCTTGTCCACACCCGTCTCCTTCGTCCAAGACTGGGTCTTGGCTTTCGCTCTCAAACTCTTACGATAACCTCCTTTCTCAGCTCCTGTTGACAGTCGCCATTACTACTACTACTACCACCATGGGTCCGATCTTTAGCCCTACCGCCTTTGGCCGGTTCCTCGATAGTCACAGCAAACATACTTCAAGTAGCACCTCTCACAAGCCCGCGCCGTCACCGTCACTGTCACAACCGTCTACCGAGCCAATGGCAACCGTACTCATTGGTCCCAAGCAGCAGCGCTTCAAGGTCAACAAGCAGCTCCTCTGCGCAACCTCGCCCTTCTTTGCCGAGCGCTTCGATGACCCCTCCAACTCGTCGAGGAGCATCTCACTGTGGCTGCCCCGTGAGTCGGCCTCCATGTTTGGCCTCTTTGTCGAATGGGTCCATCTCGGTCTCGGTTTCCGTCAGCATCTGGATGAGGCTATTTCCAACGCTTATGATGCTGGAGATGAGGCCATTCGCACCATTCACTGGTCCATGATCCGCCTGCACCTCTTTGCGTCCCGTCTTGGTCTCTACCGTCTTCAGGATCTCTCTATGGATGCCATCCAGGACCTCTACCTGCGCTGCGACTGGGATGTCCCCCCTGGATTGGTCACATTCCTCTACACAGAATGTGAGGACCTCGCCGCTATCCGACTTCGACGCTGGGCTGTTGCCATGGTTGCCTTCTCCTTCACTGGTGGACCTCGCCTCACCTTTCACCCTCAAGACTCTACTGCCTCTGAACCGGCTCGCTTCAGTGACCTGCTCGAAGATCTCCCGGAATTCGCCGCCGACTACGACATGCACATGAACAAGATGCGCCTCTCAGGACTCGACATCCGCTTCAAGAACCCGCAGCTCCGTATCCCGGCCAACCGCCTCCGCAACGAAGAACGCGCCTTTGGCTTCCGGCAGTGCTCCTTCCACTCGCACCGCGCCAGCGTCGGCGAGCGCCGGTGCCCTCACGAGGCCGGATCGTCAAAGCACCGCCGCGTGCACCCACCGGGGGCCGCCGTGCCAGAGCAGCGGGGAACCGAGTCGACCGGTCTCACGGCGCCGACACGGAGGTACCGCGATGTCGTGCCCAAGCCCCTATTCTCCGGCCCCGCGGATGAGGAACCAGGAGAGGACGACGATGAAATAGCCAAGGCCATCAAGCACGTGAGGTCCATCTCAAGTACACTCAAGACATGAGAGGACGTTATCAAACAAAACCCTAGAGTTTTTCCCCCTCTTCCCACGCGTCGGCGGTTGAACCTTGGGGGGTCTCCTTTATCACCGTCATACCCCCGTCACCGCCAAAAAAACGGGCCGAGTTACCAGCAACCAGGCATGAAACTCTGCTACACGAGGCGAAACACACGTTTTTTTTTACCCCCTCGAGAAGAACCTTTCCGGGGTTCAAACGTGCCACTGTACCAGCGCCCACGTAACTGAACGTGGTGGCTTGAGTCTCCTGTCCTAGCAAGGAACGTTGTGCCCTCCTTCACCCTCATCCCCCCTATGTCCGCGACATGGGGGGGGACTTAACGTCTGTCGACGATGCTGGTCATTCTTACCGGCCTTTTCTTTTTGTTAGACAATATTCCCCAAATATTATACTACCCCCGGCGGGAGCTCACTGGACGAGTAAAGCAAGTCTTGACTATGAATGTAGATTAATATTCTTTGTAACTAGTAATTAATGCCAATGCACATATAAGAAACAACACCAGATATCCATAATGCCTTGATATGTTTAGTCTGCTCACAAGAGTCTTCTATTATCGATAGTTTATCATGTCACCTTCCACACACATACACACACAAACTCATTCACATCACAGAGACCAAACAGGTTTACATCATTTTAGTCATTCCTCATTCTATGGACATTAAGCTCCTTCATGCCTCTCGTCTAGGCTATTTCCTTTCGCTATCGCGTCCAGACGAAGGGGTAGATACATCATGTCCTCATGGCGTCATCTCCCCTTGGCGGAGATGCCCGTCCATACTTTCCCCCCCCCCCGTTCCAAAGAAAAAAAAAGTAACACGGCAAAAGGGGCGGCTCTGTTTGGCCGGCCAGCTGTTCGTTCCATCATATCATCATGAACTTGTAAGATCATTCCAGTCCAGGTTTTGGAAGCATGAGAAGAAGAAGTAGTAAAAAAAGAAAAGGAAAGAATTCCCGCTGAAAGCAAGTGAGAAGAGTGTGGTCTTGTGGGGGGGCAAGGTATGGTAGGCCATTGTGTGAGGACATGTTCCAAACACACACAAAAGGTGTTACATGATGCCGACATATAAAAGGAAATAAATGGTTGAGAAGTGGTCGAAGAGGTTGAGATGAAAAAAGAGGTGCAACAAGAAATGAAACTGTCGTCGAAAAGCTGCTGCCGTCTAGATAATGCATCATGCGAAGTGGTATGCGTCGTGTGACGCCAACAAACAGGTCATGTTCAGTCGATATGTCGGCGTCCATGGACTCGTAAAACTCGTCAGACAACATGAACGTTTTGGGCAAATGTACAAAGGAAACATGAAAGAAAACATAAAGCACGTGGTATCGTGATTAGAGAGGTGATTCTGATCGGCGGCGGGGCCGGTCTCGACGGCGGAAATCCTTAAGTCGTTCGTCGATGTAGGCAAGTCGGCTTGCGAGGGATGATCGGGTAGCAGGAGGCGTGTTCTCGCTCAGCTGCTGAACCGTGGCAAAGGGTCGGCGAGCGGCATTGGCGCCGACGCCGACGCCATTGCCGTGTGAGAGGCGGTTGGGGTATGAGAAGCTAGAGCCACTCAAAGAGAAGGGTGAGCCAAGTCGTCGGGGAACCTCGGCGACAGGAGGAGCCAGCATGTTATGATCACCGGCTGCCGGCTGAGAGGCTTCGAAGAGCTGTTGTAGGTTCTTGCAGGGCGCGATCGTTCTTTCAATCTCGTCAAGAGCCATTTGATGCTCTTCCTGCTCCCGGCGAAGAAGCGCGTCGGTGTCTGAAGTAATATCGATAATGGAGGCGGGGTCCACCCATAGATCCGAACCAAGACTAGGTCGCTTGGTCTTTCTAGGCTCGTGCATGGCTTGCTTGGTCCGGCGCTTCTGGGTGGATCGGCTGCGCGTGAGGCGGACGGGGGACATCAAAACACGGCGCGGGCCGCCCGTGTGGGTTTGTCGCTGTTGCTTCGCATCCACGACAAAGCTTGAAGGCAGAGAGCTTGACGAGCTTGAGCTAGGGCCATAGCTATGCGCAGGAAAGGGAGAGACAGGCCGGGTTCGTTCCGACTCGAGCGGCTCAACTCCAGCAAATGGCGCCAAGGCCTCCACATTTGGTGGCGGAGATGGGAGCTCATCATCAGGTTGGGAGTTGGTGAGCTGAGCCAGAGGACCTTGCAGCTGCATAGATTCAGAAGTGCTGACCGCCAATGACATGGCCATATCTTGACCCGAGAAGACTGAAGGTGAACGGGCCAGTCCAGCACGGCGATTCCAGAATCGGGCGGCTGAGTTTCCATATGGAGTTGGGCTGGGAACAAGATGTTGGTTGCCACGCGCGTTTGTCCGGACGCTCATCTTACAAAGCTCGCGGAGTTGAGCACGGGTAGCGGCGCAAGTATGAGGCCACTGCACATATGGGCCAGAGGGTCCCTGGGCGGTGGGGGTAGCACTGCCGCTGTTCTGGTCGGCGCCACTGGCTTGGGCCTTGGATCCTCTCCAGCTTCTCTTGGCCTCTCGAGCAACTCGCAAGCAGACTCCGTGGGGAGGAATGCCACTCTTGCCAACGCGAAAAGGTGTAACTTTGGGATCCTGCAGGTACATCGTATATGTAGACCAAAGGTGATGAATCATGGGCCTTGTCCACGGCGCCCTCCGCAGTGTATCTCTAGGAGCTGCCTTTTGAGGCGCCTTGATCGTCTTGTCGTTGTCCTCGACGGATGACAGTTCGGCAAAGTTGTCAACCTTCTCGGTGTCCGGACTCACACATTGGCTCAGTTCTTCTGAGCTGACAGAGAAGTAACTGAGCAGAGATGCGCTAGTGTGAGTAGAGTGGGCGGTGGAAGGCCGGCTGGATTCGTAGTCCGGGCTAGACTCGAGGCTGCTGAGAGTCGAGTCGATAGACCAGTTCGGATACTGTTTCGGGGAGAGCTCAGGCAAGGCGCCGGGCGCGGGAGTCTTGGGAGGTGAGAACATGCGGTCCGAGCCGCCGTGCGGTGTCAGAGGCATGTCCTCCATGTCGCTCATCTGTGAAATAGGATACATAGTGTCTTCCATCTCCTCGTCCAGAACGCGGGGCTCCTCAATACTGGGAATGGGGATGTCGGCCGCGGCAACAGACGCAAGGAATTGTTGGGTGGGTGCATTGAGATTAGACGCATTCCTCCTCTTGACTCGGAATCGAGGTCGCGGGGGCGACGGGGGTTGTACTTGGCCTGCGAAAGTAGGCTCAGGCGTCGTGGGGTTTTCGTCGCGACGTGCGCTCCGCGACCAAGGGGCCGCGAAAGGCTGGAAGGGAGGCATGGTAGATCGGGAGCAACGCGAACTGCGCAGCGGTGTCGCGTGAAGCCCAGGGGAGCTGGTATATAAGTAGCCAAGGGAGGCAGCGTCAAGCGGGCCGGTTCGAGCGCGGAACGAGACGATGCAAATGTTTCGGTATGCGACAATGTTGTCTTGGATCCAACACGCGGGCCGTAGAGTCGACGGTTGGCAATTAGCGTTATCAGCAGTCTCGAAGCTCAAGGTTCAGACGTTGGCGACGTTGCGAAGGGATATTAAGCCTGCGGTTCGTGGGTATAGTTTTCGTGGGTATATTGATTCTGGTCCCCGGAGACGCGAAGGTGGGAAACACGCAAGGAAATAGGTTAAGGATTTAGTCGATCCGATGTTATGACATGTGCGATAGGTAGGTAGGCAAGGAAAAGGGGGTGTCTTGGTCGTCAGTCGTGATCGTGATGGTCGTCTGTGGTCGTGGTCGCCGGCTTCCAAGTTGTTGTCACCGCCGCGGATCTTAGTAGGGAACTCGCAGGCGCAAGTGGGCGAGGGCGACTGAGGGCTCTCGGCCAGGCGTCACCGTCGCGGTTTCAGGTCCCAAGCTGGACAGACGGTAGACAAGCTGAGCTCAAGCAACCGAAAGACGGCGCAAGAAGCACAGAGGAGCACGGGGGACACGTTGAGCGCGCAAACGAAGGACTGGAATGGGAGAAGATGTGAAGGTGAGAAAAGGAAGGGAAAGGCGGCAGAAGGAAGAGAGTGTGGGTGTGGCGGGCGGATGGTGTGTGATATGTACCAAGTGAGAGCGCTGAGTGGAAGGTGCAGTCGGCAGGTAGGTGTGGTGGTGGGTGGGGAGAGAGAGAGAGAGGGAAGGAAGTACAAGTACAGGTACTCTTCACGACCTGAGGTGCCCTACACTGGGTAGCCAGCCAGCACACCACAGCCAGAGACCAGAGAGACCACGGCCAGAAACAGCAGTCGGGAGGATCCAACTGGACGAGACGCCCAGTCGATGTGGGCCAGCAGCGAGAAGAGAAGCGGGTGGCGCGAACGATGCTGTCGAGGTACCTGGCAGGCGGGCTGGGCTGGGCTGGATGGTGGATGCCGGCCCAGACGGGACTGATCAAGGTTGCTTGCTTGCTGCTGGTGCTGCGCTGCTGCTGGTGCTTCTGCTTTGCTTGCTTGCTTGCTTTCTTGCCTGGGGCCACACCCTGGGACCGGCAGCAGGGAACAGGGCTTCTGTAACCCCGTGGTGGTCGTGTCCCCTGTTGGAGCAAGCTTCTCGAGGTCCACTCACTGCGCAGAGTCTGAGAGTCGACGAGTTAGTTGGGTTGCGGCCGAGCTAGTGCAGAAGGGGCCCTTGACCAAGCCCACTCTGGCAGCACCCGTCACAGGAAGAGGGCTCAAGCAGCGGTCAGTGGACGACGAGGGCACGTTGCGCGAGTTCGAGCAAGGGCCCTTGGATAGTCTGGCTAGTCTGTCGAGTTGATAGGGTGCGGCTGGGGACGGAGTGGTTGATCAAGACCAGGTGATAGAATGGAGACGAGACGGTCGACCGAGACCCTGCGTTGATAGTCAAAAGATGGCGAGGCGAAAGTAGTCAGGGACAGATGGATGGATACTGCAACTAATAGGTATCTCGAGGTCGACAATAGGAGAAAGAATGGAGGCTTCGGTTATGATTCAGGTTAAGGGTGGCTGCGTTTGATGGCCGACTCCTGAGCCTTTCCCACGGTTCAGAGGCGGTCAACCACAGGGCCGCCGCCGCCGTTGGTATTCACTTGGATTTGATCGGGACCTCGCATGTAGGTACGCAGCAGATGCGGCGTATGGCCAACGCGGGTGCAGGCGTGTGTGTGTGTCTGTATTGTATTCTATCCGGGAAGACGGCTGAATACCACCGTACTCGTACATATTGTAATAGCAAACGCCAACAGACTTCCTGATGCCTTGGTGCGTATTCAAGTTTTCGACGGACTTCGGGTCCAGTAGAATGAGAAACGCGATCTCAGCCAGTAACTTCCGTTTGTTTGTTATGATTGAGGCTGAGACATCCATTCGCAACACAGCTCTCGAGTCTGGTCCTGGGACCTCGGGTAATACCACGCGTTGGTGCAAACCCACCATGCAGACGGGCGAGTTGACAATTGTCTATCGTTTGGCCCGGAGCGAACGTCAGCTTCGTAACTAAAACAAAGCTCGGCAGCTAGGAATAGGATGACGACGATGGGCTGTCTCGTCCTGCTTGCTCGTCCTGCCCGTCCAGAGGCTGAGTGAGCACCGACACGTTTCGTCCCCTGCCGAAAGCCCTGGAGGCGTAACAGAAGCCAATGCATGTCGGCGGCAAAGAAGGAGACAAGCGACACACACACATAAGTTAACTTATCGGACTGAGGGGGGGCATTTTTCGCACTACCGACGCAACAGAACGGGTCAAGATGACGATGGCACCAACGTCAACATCTGGAAGCCATCGTCTCAAACAAACGTCTATCTCAGACGCCCTACTGCTCAATTCGCACGAATTCAAACTTTGCTCGCACTCTGCTAACCTGGAGCACTGTCTCAAAATACAAACAAAACATTTAAAGGTTCTGATGCTTCCGGAAGCGCGTCTGCGCGAAATCGAAATCAACACTGAGCACGCGTCGCCACCAGCCACTCACAGCCGACGAATCGTCGTCACATAAACTTGGGCAAGCCCAACCCCAACTCTCCAGACTGACCAATCTCGACGAACCCCTCTCTCAGTGCGGAGGAGTCCCCATGTCGATATCCCCTCGGTCCTCGGTGGGCACTGCAGCACAACCCGGGCTCTGATGTACGTGCAGCACCACACACGCCTGCCCAAGCCTCTCCCTCCTCCAGACGTGGGCATTCCATCCCAGAGCAATGGGTGTGATGAAAGAGGCTGGCTGGTTGTGTGACAGACGAAAGCTCGGGCCTTGGGTCAAGGGGGGGCAGCTGGCAGCTCTAGCTTCGCACGACGAGGGGCAAGTCAAAAGCCGGCAAAACGAAACAGAAACGGCAGAGAAGAGTCCAGGCTTGCTGACTGCGTGCTAGTTTCTACCAACCAGACATCGAGCTGGCCAACAAGTCAGAGGAGGTTGGCCAAGGCTCATATCGCTTCACGGACTATATCTTGATCCGCCCGCTTACCGGTGCTAGCTAACCAGGCCCGTCTGGCCGGGGTGTTGTAGAAAGGATAAGGATCAGTGAGCTGGTGATGGCAGACCGCATCACTCACTGCTTCAGCACCAGCTGAGTGAGCTGAGCTGGATACGATCCATGATGGGGTTCCTTTCGATCCTGGAGTACAGTGACTAGCCTCCTGTGTCCCACTTCATCAACCTGGATGTCCCGCTGTGTGAATGCAGAGATAATGAATGGATGCGACGCTCTGGAAGACTTTTTGACGATGGGTTTACACGGCAGTGCAACGTGCGTCTCCCGCCGTCGATCTCAACCGTATCAGGCTCAGAGCTAGCTAGGGCGACTCCCCCCACGTTCCATGGCGAGAGCCATATCCCAGCATCCTGGCCAGAGAGAAGAGGGCAGTCACTCATTCACTCACTGATCAGTGCAGTGCAGCTTTTCTGGGCCGATATGATGCTTGTCCCGGTACGTATTCCCGGAGACAGGGGGCCATGCTGCAGCATCGTACGACTTCTGACAAGGGGAGCTCTTCTTGAAAGAGAGAGAGGCAGAGAAATATTCACGACATTTGCTCAATTCGATCGCCATTAACCTCTTACTCGCGGGGCGTGGATTGAAAGAATGAGAAGGATGCCTTGAAAATCTCGATCTAGGTCAGCTCGATTGACATCACCGGCGCGCGGGATTGTTTTTGTCGCAGGCTCGATTACGTCGTAGGCAATTCCTCAAACGCGCGATGCGGTTCTCACTGTTGAGCCCTAAAAACTAGCCCCGAGACAATTGTAGCGGCCATGCAAGCAGGCGATGGATGGCATCAAACGGTTTTCCACTTCCCGTGCGGCCCTAGGCGCGTAGTTTCCTTTCTCTTGCTTTTTTCCCCCTCCCCCTTTTGCGGCGCCCGCCATCCAACAAATGCCATCTGGTCTTGTTTTGTTTCGCTTCGAGTTTGTTTTGTTGATATTTACTTTCAGTGGATATCTCTGTCCGAGTAACAGGAACTGGCGCAGCCTGTCAGAGGCCATGGAGCGCGTTGAGCTACGTATGGAACGCCGCATGCGCATGCGCTGGCTTGCAGAACGCAAGGCGCATTCCCGACTCCTTGCTGCATCCATCGACAAGCTCCTGTGTGGTCTCTCGTCTTTTTTTCTCATGGCTGGGCTGGTGCGTGCGGTACAGGGCCCTCCCCTTGGGGCCGCCGTGGGGAGCTAGCCTAGTAAGCTGAGCTATCGGGATCGACGACAGTGAGCGATTCAGCGTCACATCATATCATGGATGCTGATGCTTCTTGGGGACTGCCTTGATTCTGCTGTTGAGGATTGTTGGGTATGGCATCGCTCTCCCCGACGCACCTCGGCTGCGGTCTAGACCTCTGACTCCGCACTGAGGAGCATCGACTTTTCCTGCTGCAGAACCGACGATCTCAACACAAGAGACGGGGAAAGGAGTCTTCAAAAGGACCGAGCTCACAACCCAGAGCGAGGCTCAGAGCCCTGGTCCTGGTCAACTGTCATCCGGACTCCGGGTAAGACTGAGACATACAGAATAGTCCACGCAGGTACCTTCACAACCTAGGGGGAAATGTCAACCGGGCCTCGCCGCGGGTGACATTGCCGGCGCTTGTCTGTTTTTTTTGTTTTTTTTTTTTTTTTTTTCGGATTCAGCGTTCTGGGCGTTGAGGATCCCCTGGCAAGCCGAGAGCAAAACGGCGAGGCCATTCCCGAAGCAGGTTGGCAGTGCCCCTGAACGATGTACTGTACCTATGGCTTTGGTCCCTGAACCAATCTGTCATCTGTTGTTTTGATAGAGAGGCCAGCTTGTCAACCCAACAAGCATTCATCCATCGTGGCAGTCCCGAGGACGACCAAGTGTCAAGATGGGACGGTCCAGTCGGGTTCGTTCGTGGCGGCCCAAGTGATACCGCGCCAACTGGGGCTGGTGTTGTCTCTTGATCATAACGACAACAATGACAGCAAGATGGCCCATCATGCCCATCCCCATGCCCTGCGACTCACCCCAGAAGACATCTTGAGCCTGCAACATCCAGTTCATGCGAGACTGAAAGGATATGTCTCCGAAGGCCTTTGCCTCAAGGTCGCACCCAGACGCAAGACATGGGACGCAGAGCATGAGACGCAGAGTACGGCGCTTAATCGTGCGTGATCGGTCACATCCGCAGCGACCATCTTCCTTCTCATAGCTTCGCCCACGTGCCGCGTCCCATTTTGGAGACCATCCAGGCCGTCGGCGACCCAAGTAGAAACCGTCAGGCACACTACGCCACGCGCGCTTAAATCCATGCCTTTAGAATGTGATATGGCCGCTTCTAAGGTCCTGTGAATCTGCCTTGTAGGGAATCTCGTGGTTGGTAGCAAATGCCGGACCTGGCGTTGAGCCGCTCCGAGAGACGGCGCCGTCGCGGGGCATCGGCCACGGAATGGAGGACCCCGCCCTGCCCTTACATGAGTTCCTTCCATTGAGGCTCCACGAACGTGACCCGGTTTTCAACCTCCTTCAACTTTTCAAAGCCCAGCAAGGCTACGGACGATACACTTCATGAATGCAGCCTGGGAGATACGCTAGATGCTCTCTCTTTGCTTTGAATTGCTCCATACACTCACGTACTCCACTATCCACTAGAATTGGCAACTTACGGTCGAACATGTCCACAGCAGCTCCTGACATCATCACCCTCGACAACCTGTCGCAAACCCTTACGCCATGGAACCCTGAAGGCGAGAGTCAGCTATATGCCATCGTCGACATGGGCAGGCATGTCTCCTTCTGTGATTTTGGAGCATGAACGAGCACCTGGCCTAACACCTTTCTAGCAATGGTATCCGATTCTCCATCACATCTCTTGCCCCTCCCTTCACTCGGCTACTTCGTCCTATCTACTCAACTCGAGCCCCAATTTCTCTCTTTGATGCACTCACCACTACCTCAAAGGGCCTCGTATTTCCTCCCGAGACCATCAATGCAGTTGCCAGTACCCTTGCGCGGTTCCAAGAGGTTGCGCTGCAGTATGGAGTCCCAACTAGGCACATCACCATTCTCGCCACTGAGGCCATGCGCCGGGCTGACAACGCCGCCGACATGCTTGAGGCCATTGCTTCAAAGACGGGAGGTCTCAGAGTGAGCATCTTGGAGCCTGCCGTCGAGACCCTCTTCGGTGCCATCATGGGATCCCGGAGTGGTCTCGCAAGTGTCGATGGTGGCGCCCTATTCCTGGACCTGGGAGGCGGCAGCGTGCAGATGACATGGGTCGACACCAGCAAGGCTAATTACGAGATCGAGGCCGCCCGAGCGGGTGTGAGCCTGCCCTTTGGAGCTGCCAGATTGATCCGCGTCCTGCACGAGCAGCCGGCCGATGTCCAAGCCGCCGAGATCTCCAAGCTCCAGTCCGGCATGCAAGAGGCATATGCAAACCTCTGCTCCCGATTCCCCGCTCTCGACGCCATCCGGGCTGCCCGCATGCAGGGCCGCGATGCCCGTGTGAACGTCTTCATGTGCGGCGGCGGCTTCCGAGGCTATGGTAGCATGCTCATGCACAACGACGCCGTGAAGCCGTATCCCATCTCCTCAACCAATGGCTACACTGCTCCGGGTTCGCTCTTCTCTCAGGTCCAGAGGATGCGTAAGATCAACGACGAATATGATGGCCGTATCTTTGGGCTCTCACGCCGTCGCCGTCAACAGTTTCCCGCCATCGCTACCGTGATCGAGGCGTTCCTGGCTACTGTGCCTAATGTTGGCAACGTAACATTCTGTGGAGGATCCAATCGTCAGGGCGCGCTGATGATGAAGCTCCCCTTAGAGATTCGTGAGAGTGATCCTCTCAACGTTCTTGCCGCCGTCATGGCCGAGGAGAAGCCCATATTTGATGCCGTCCTGGATGTTCTGACAAACGCTTTCCCCAAGGAGGTGGACTTTTCTACAGTGCCGACCGTCCTGACCACTGGCTTAGGTGCCTTGTTCGTGCGCGAGATATGGGCTCGTCAGGGGTATGATGCAGACAACAACACTTCGTTTGTACTACACCATGCCATTACCCGAGACGCTGACGCCCCCGGTCTCTCGCACACCAGTCGGGCTCTTCTCGCACTGTCGACTTCAGCCCGATGGGGAGGCAACCTAGGACCTCTGGAGGCACAGCTTCACCAAAGTCTTTCCGACCTCCTTGAGAATCGGCATAGAGATGCCCCATTCTGGGCCTCATACACTGGTGCCGTGGCTGGTCTCATTGCCATGGCCCTCCCCGTACCTCCCAGGACTGCAGACGAAGTCAAGAAAGCTATCACGTCAGTAACACCACTGCTCTCTTCCAAATTGCAAGATTATCTAACAGTCACACAGCATCAAGTCACACATCAAGAAAGCCAAGGACAAGAAGGACAGAATCATGTTAACGATTGGAGTCGCCTCCGCCAACACGGAGGGTGTCAGTTTAGAAGATCTCGCCGACAGAGTCGAGGGAGCCGCCAAAAAGAACGGGGGAAAGAAGCCAAGGTTCAAGATAACCGCCCAAGTAAGCTTGCAGTCATAACACACATTTTCTCGTCAAAAAAGAAGAGCAAGCCCAATACATGATTTCGACCCATTGAACACACATCATTACATTCGTTACCGTTAAGGACAGCCATGTTTTTTTTTTTCTTTGTTTTCTTTTTCCTTTCCCTTTTCATGTTTGTCATTTTCGTTATCGTTATTTCATTTCGTCTCCCAGTAATGACTGGACGTGGATATGCGAGACTAGCCATCATCGCATGAACCACCCTTGGATTTGCCAGCAGGTTTAGAGCGTCTCTTGGTGGAGAGCTTCTTAAGCTCATGGCTAACCACCAGGAGGCTCAGCCTCTCATCAATCTTGTATGGCGACCGCTGGATCCCCTCGTCTGGACATGGTCAGTGTCATGTTAAGGATCGGGCTCGGTTATTCACTCACAAAATCCCTTTCTCGCATCCATCATGTCCTTGGAGAACTGATGGATCTTGGCGATGCGGCTCGACCCAGTGGGGTTGGCCGATTCCTTAAGCCAGTCCATAGGCATCTCTAGCCTCTTGGGAGTCTTAAATTGGCAATGATAGAAGATGGCGATCAAGGGGAAGAAGACGTTGAACAGGGTGTCATAAGGCATGGCTGTTCAAGTTTGTCAGCAAAGTACTTGAGCTCCAAGCTGGAGTTCCTTACCAACGGCGGGATCCCTTGCGGCGCTCGGGTTACGCATGAAGTAGCTATCATGCGCGAGCACCAGCTCTCTATACATGAGCATGAGCTGCCACAGGCTAGCCCAGACGGCCATCCTCTCGCGGGGCTTCAGGGGCTCCTGCTGCGCCAAGCACTCCTCAAGAAGCTTGAGGATATCGTGCTCATGGGACACCAGTGCCTTCCATGCGATGCGCCTCAGCTCAGCTTGGACGGTAAAGGGAACATGAGAGAACTTGTTGGATGAGCTGCAGCAGGTGAAGGGAGGAGCCTTCCAGATCCTGAAGAAGCAGTTCATGGTGTGGACCTTGGACACGAGCTTATGCTATGATACAGTCAGCATGATGTTCAAATGGTAATAATATCTCGATGGACTTACCTTGGGGAGATCATAGCCACCTTCCGAGTAGGAGAGCAAAAAGTTTTGCACGGCATGCTCGAAATGGTTGCTGCGCTCACGCTTAATCTGGGCCTCGACCCATCGCTGCAGTTCAGCATAGCTGGGGAATCTATCGCGCTCAAAAGCGGCATTCCTGGGGTTCTCATCAAGACCATTCTGAGAATGGTATGCCTGGACCGATGCGCGGAGGTAGGGAGCGTCGGGCTCGCGGGTGAAGAAAATGAGGATATCCCTGGGCTTGGCCGTGGGAAAGCGAGGGTCGTCAACGCAACGGCGCTCCTCAGCGGGGTTGGGGGACCAGACGTCTGATGTGATGTGTCTCAGCATCATGTCTCACATTCAGATTGGGGGAGCCAGGGGGGTTGCTCGACATACCGGCGACATGACGAATCACGGGCGGAGCCACGGCAGGGGTCCTACGGGTACAGACCAGGTGCGAGTGGTCTGGGAACGCCTTGCGGCAGTGAGGACAGACGCCACAATCTTGACACTGGGATTGGCTCAGTTCTGCATACATGAAAGAGACGACAGAGGAGAGGAGAGGACAGGATGATATGCTGGTGGGCGGGTATTCTTACGCGGGTCTTGGAGATGCGGCACGGCAGACAGGCCCCACTCTTCCGGACGTCGGCCGTCTGATCGGGATCAGAGAGGTGCCTCGACCTCTTGTCCAGGCTACTACTGCCAGACCTCTGCCGCTTGATGCCGGACGTTGTCTGCGTCTGGGGGGGGCGGACCCCGGCGGGACGATGATGACTCGCGAACCTGGATGCGAGGTGGGTAGCCCCGGGGGGGTGTGCTTGCTGGGAATGGCCTGGGGCTGGGGGTAGGTCCATTTATCATCCTGGGCCTGGAACTCTTCGAGGCTGACCTGTGGTCGACGCCGGTAGGGTCCCTCATCGGCGGCATCGAGGAAGACTGAGCCCGAGTGATCAGAGGGGGAGGTGCTGCCACCGCGGATGAGCTCTGGCGGGGTCTGGCCAAAGGACTCAGAGCTGGTCCTCTCTCCATGATCGGGGCTGAGACCGGGAGTCATGGTGAGGTACCCGGACCCGTCCCGGTCGAGGGAGAGGTGGTCAAGGAAGGGTTGGATCTCAGTGATGAGCGAGGGGAGGTCCCTGTGGCTGTTTCGGCCTAGGGAAGAGGTGCAAGGAGACGAGGAAGAGGAGGAGGTCTGGTCCGAAGAGGACCGGGTGGAATCACAATAGAGCTCCCAGTCAAAGACAGACCTGAAGAGCTCATCATAGTCCAGGCCCGGGGAGGTGGGAACACGCGGGTTTTCTTGACCCATCTGGGAAAAGTCCCTGGCAACAGCCCTTTTATCCATGCTCGAGACGTCCCCTTCGGATGTAAGTCAGGTCACGAGGAGGGGGGGGGGTGTGTGCTGTGTGTTGATGCGCTGCCTTCTGCCTTCTGGTGGAACCTTGGCTTCCTATGCTGGACGAATTGAAGCTTGCAGCAACTTGTCAGAAGACGATAAGGGGTCGGGCAAAAAGTTCCAAATGTGCCTGATGCTTGTGCAAGATCTGAGCGGTTCAGAGACACGTCCCGGCACCAGAAGAGTTATAATTCGGCCTTTCATCGAGCCTCATGGTCCTCATGGTGGACTCGCTCACTTACACGCTTGCGCCGGCCCGCCGTCTGATTGGCCACCCCGCCGCGCGATCCCATTAATCTGGGCCAAGAAACATCCCTGCACTCACCGAGAATTGCAACCGTTGCGGGCTCGGATTGGCCAGAGCCCAGGGAGTGCCCCGGTTTTCCAGTCGGGGGCCAATGGCTTGGTAAAGCTTGGTGGTTTGAAGCAACTTCATCTCTTCATCAACATGAGCTCGAGCTTGGATCTGCCGTCAACCACGGGGATTCCGCTTCCAATGGCCGAGATGGGGTTCCTGACACTAGTTTACAGTTGGATTGACCTAGTAGATGTCCGATATTCAACATGAGAGTCTTGGTGTTGTTGGCGAACCGTCTCCCCACATGCTCCTCTGCCCTCCAGCTGAGCAACTCTACATATCTCTATTCAACTCAGCCATTGCCTCTCCTTCACTGTATATTTTGTCTCTTTATCTCATCTACTACTTCAGGCGACCCTAGGACCTCAAGCTGGCTGTCTAGACTCGAACTGTTTCTCTGCTGAGAGTGCCCATGTCTCACCCGTCGTCAAAGTGTGAATAGCCTCATGTGGGGCACTCTCGATCAACCCCTGAATATGTCAATTAGGCTCAGCCAATACCCAACCAGATCCTCACTCTCTCTTTTTTTTTACTTTCTGAATCCTCATACTGTCCATTCCATGCCCCAAATTCTAAGAGCGATTTTTGAAGCCGGGCGTCAACCTAAAATCGCTAGCGCACGCATAGCCGTTGAGCTCACGTGTCGCCGAGACTCTTCAACCACCCTGGTCATAATTGGAAACTGATAAGCGTATTGACAAAACCGCCGCCACTCTATCAATTATTGGTAACTACTGCCAATCGATTTTTATTTTCTTTTTCTTACTCGTCATATAGGACATTTTACTCTTAAAAAAAAGGGGGGGTTGTTTATCAATCGAGTTGGTATAGGGTAAAATATAGGATCCATCAACTTTACCTGCAATCAAGTCCCTGACACCACATACAGTTCATTTAATGCAATATCTGCGATTTTTTGCCATGGTGTCATTGAATTAATAAAGACAGTTACAAATATTTGTTCATATTCATGCGACGTTCGTTTAGTAGTTATTTCCAATTTTGCCCCTGATCTGAGGCGACAACTCCTGAGTGAATGTGTGTAAGAAAAAATAAAGAGGGAGATCTCAATTTCCACAAAACTCCCAGAATAACGCCATTAAATCATTACAAGGAACTAAACCGTGTAAATCGCTGTTCCGTTACTATTGACATTATTTAGTAAGAGGAGCCAAAGGGAATTTGTCGAGTTCCGCTAAAGTTCTTGCACTGACCTGGACATTTGCGTTTTCTGATTTCAAGGTCGCCAAGGTCGGACAGCCTAGCGGTCGGACAGCTCAGCGGTGGATGTGATATATCATGGATCTTTTATGCAATTTTGATGTTCCCGCGTAAGAGGCATCTCCCGCCCTGTCACGGCGGCTTGCCATTGTTGCAGTTTGTTGAGAATAGGGGGACAAATTGACTGCCAAGGTAGAAGACAAATGAAACCCCACTACTCTGATGGATGTCACCGTGTTCAGGATCATGTAGCAGGAAGCTTTTTTGGCTTAAGGCCCGCCTCTCGATCTAAGATCATACGTCGCAGCAACTGGTCCTGAGGCGCTGCCATGGAACACGACTCTCTTTCTGTTGCTAGGTCAGTCGACACTCCCAAAGGTTCCTGGATATACTTACGGAAGTAAAAACTTTCAGTTCGCAAATTCATAAAGGCCCGCACAAGGGACTCATCCTCATCCAGCAGCTTCCGTGTGGCTGCAACCCTGAAGTCCGTGTACAGCGGACTGGTGACACGGAACAAGGCGGCATAGATTGAGACGAGGTAGTGGTAGAAATGTGTGCCCACCTCCAACTTACACTCTGGAAAGCCGCTGTAGTCCTCGGGCACATGGCACGGGAACTGCTGGAAAGCGATGTAGGACCGGACTAGTTTCCGGTACATGAGGATCAAGCACCACAGACTCGCCCATAGAGCTATGGCGTTGTCAGGGCCGATACCAGCGGTGCCAAACATGAGTTTCTCCAACTCGGATAGGACCTCTTTCTCGATTGGTTGTGAGGCAGCCTTTGATATCTGACCGAATTGCGTGTGCAGAGCGCAAGAGGGCGGTGTCGTCTTACCATTCTCTTCAACACAGAGGACCAGTCCTAGTCGTATCTTGGTTAAGCAGTTGAGTTTATGGACCTTTCGCACAAATTCATGCTACAAGTTGTCAGAACCCGTGTTATCCAATTGCAGATCAAGATACTCACCATTGGAAGAGATGCACTCGACTTGCTGTACCCCATGATGAAGGTATCTATAGCTTGCTGGAAACCGATGCACCGAGTATCTTGATGGGCGATGATATTCTCGACCCAATCAACCAGGTCACTCGATGGAAGAAGTTGTGGGAGAGCATACCGTGCGCTCTCCTCTCGGTGCAACTCGATATGACCGTCAACTTGGTTCATGACAACCCAGCAACACAACCAAGGCGGTGTCTTATTGCCATAATAATCCTGAACCTCGACCTCCAAGGCTGGGTTGTCGACGTAGTCCATGGATATCGAGACTTTTCGAGGCGGACCGAGGTGAGTCGTCCCGGCGATGAGTTCTTGGTCGAGCAAGCGCGCAGTGTAGTCGATATAGTGAAGATCTAAGATGTCAGTCTAGGCCGGAAAGCTTCCACGCGGGCGAACTGACCACCTGAACTGAACCTCATCTTCGTTAATCTCTCCCGGATACATAGCTGGAGTCCAAGCGAGCCAGCAGCCTTCTTGCATGCCTGGCATGGCTCTCCAACGCCACACTGTAAATTGGATGGGTTAATAATCTGGTTATGCGAAGTCCCATGTTCGGCGGATACTCGTGTGTAAGTGAGAGAGCACGTACCGAGATCCTTCGCACTTTGCATCGGAAACAAGCACCAGTCTTGCGTACTTGGGCAACCTCGAGTCTCCTCTTTTCGTCAAAATCTTTTCTCTTTTTCTTAATGCCGTCAGGTTTGGCAGGATTTGAAGGGAAGCAGATAACGGAATAGTTGACAGACGAGGTGGTTCGGGTGGTGGTCTTCCGTCGCGATTTCGGACATGCTTTGCTTTCTTGCCCTACGGGTCGTGCTTCATTCAGTGGATTATTGTCCAGGGACATCTGTACGCTAGTCAAAGTCGAGCTGATATCATTTTGTGCTGTGGTAGCGTTTTGTCCGGGGTCGTCCGAAGGGTCATGGCAGAGACCCTCGACGTCAAGCCACGTCTCCAGGTCATCATCAATAGCCGGGACGCTTGCGGGGTCGAAGTGAGCCATTGAACATGCACCTGTTGATGATTGCAGAAAGGTTGAGCCAGATCAAACAAAGATTAAATGGAGAATATGCCCCCTCATTGAGTTCTTTACTTCTTGGTCACTCAAAGATGCTTCATCAGCCCGATAAAAGTGGGACATGCAGAGTCCATATCCAATGAGATGAGAAAGAGGATTGTGCTCGGTGAGATTGAAACAGGAAGTTATGTGTCACGTGGTGCGCTGTCTATGCAGACATACCTGACTAAGAGCAAACAACCGAGCGAACAATGTCGACTGAAGAAAGCCCTTTCAGCTGGGATACTGCTTGGTTGATTATTCAGCGGCATTTTTATCAATCAATAACTCATTTGCCCGAGGCAAGAGAGAGCACGTTGCATGAGTGTCACTGAGACGGTGCGTCTCTCCTTTGTCTCATCATGCAAATGCCTGATGGTCAGCACCTTGCAGAGTTGCAACCAATCTTGAGGGCAAATCTCAGAACTATACGAGCCAAAACTGCCGAACCGAAAGCTATATGAAAGTTGTTCTAGTTGGTGGAAGTACGGATAGGACTCTTCACAGTGGTTCTCGTTTCAGGAGCAGGAGGAATAGGACTGGACGGGGAACGACAGCAAAGCCCACAAGACAAGACGTGACGAGCGGAGGAACAGGACAAGGCTCTAGACAGGGGCCGGGTGGCTCGATTTTCCGGAATATTCTAAAAACGGCACCAGCGTGGGATCACACAGCCCGCGGGTGCTGTTGTACCCCGGCCCCGTTGTTGACTGGGCCCCAAGAGCTTTTGATGTGCAGGGCCAATTTCGGCTGCTGCTCAGCCCCTCAAAACAAGCCGACGGAGCCACATTTCCTGGGCTGCCCATGCCAGGGTCTTGCTGTCTAGGGGGCACCATCATGATGCAAGCGCAGATCTGGTGCGGGTCGTCATGGGTGCGAAGTCGGGTTGGGAGGGACGGAACCCTTTTAATAGACCCGTCGCCAAGACGTCCACGTCCACCGCAAGAGATGAGGCGTCGGTTCTCCGATGGGACGCCGTGCTCGGTACCGTCCCGTCCGTACCGTACGAACCTCCATCGTCATGAAGCAAGCACCGGATACTTCATCAACGCGGCTGGCCGGGGGTTGCAGTTATTGTACATGGGCGTTTGCATACTGAGGTGATACGACAGCGACAAGCTCTTAAAATCCAGACCTTTCCCACCGTTGGTTCACCGTCCTCTCTGTCGCCACTCGTACATGAAGTACTTTGGCCGGCGCTACAGTACCGTACACACGAGTCGGCCGAGTGGGTTAGACTGCAAAGTACGAGTCGAGTACGAACTGCAACACCTCACGAGATGATCTTTTGGTTGGCACGTCACTAACAAATAGCTCCAAATTTCACCATCAGGTGCCGCGACAAGAAAACTGCAATACGACGTGGAATCTCGTACCCTACGCGTGTCCCCATGGCCGTTGGATCCCAAACCAGAGGTTTGATCAACGGGGGAAAGGCGATCAATTTGTACCAGACGAGAGACAGCGAACGCCGTTCAGGAGGTACCGTAACTCCGGAGGACGCAACTCGGCTCGCAGATCTTACGACGGCAAATGTGCTCAGCGGCAGCCAAGCGCCCACGCCAAAGGGCTGAAAGCAAGCAAGCAAAATAGCACCAAAAAGAGGAAAGGGGGCGATGCTGCGGGCGGGCGCTGGCTGACTATGATGACATCTAGAACAAAAAAGCTGTCGATGAGATCCATTGGATTGAGGGATGACGATGGGCGATGCTGCTGCTGATGGTGGTGACCCGAGATGATGATTCCGTGATACAGCACGCTATCATGGCACGAGTTTGGTGGTGAGTATTAAGGGCCTGATGCAGAGCTACACTCTGGATAACCGGGATTTTAGCTCGAGATATCATAACGCATAAAATTAGCGGGCCTA